>JAVXUL010130728.1:0-15791 GCA_035590515.1 Trichilia minutiflora
TTTCTTGTTTTAAGCATCATTTGAGGTGTTTTAAGATTTCAGAATACCAACCATTGAACAGTGACGAATTTGAAGCAACATACTCACTCTAAAGCTTCCGTAAGACGTATCATTGTAACATCCCAGTCCTTGAGAGCAGAGAGTGACACTGGGGCAAAGGTTTAAGGAAGGAATGGCTCCTTGCAGGCTTTAGGATGGCTATAGGTGTAGGAGGAGTCTTACATCAGAATGGGAGAGGAAGTTACTGTGCTATATTTGTGGAGTTAAAACCAAGTTATCAACAAAGTTTTTGGGGATGGGTGGTGGTTTATTTCCAAGAACTACATAGTTAAGCATGCTTGAATGAGAGCAATACTAAGATAGGTGACCTCTTGGAAAGTCCTCGGGATAATTGATTAGCAAGAATAAAATAGTGAGGCCCCAAGGATTGGGCCAAAGTAGACAATATTATTGACAGCTTTAGACCAGGTGTTACAAATTTAGCATTCTTTTTACCCTTTTCGCTCTCATAAAAGTGTTAAACTTCTAGCTTGTGCTTACTACATACCAATATAGGAACATCTAATTATTTTTAGCTAGATAGCTATGCAACCAAATGGTAAGTATTTGAGTATAACAATTGAGATGTCTATTACCACTACTCAAATAAATTGAAGTTTTATAATACATCAAATAAGTATTTTTATAGTGAAAATGGTAAGTCTAAGGCTTCTCGAAAAATTATTTCTTATTCATATGTGTAAGCTGCTTTCTCTTTTTAATCATACTAATGAATGAAGTATGTATATGAATCGCTTAGATAATTTGATTATCTAAACTATTCTTTATGTATGTAGTATCGATTAGACATCAATATCATATAATAGGCATACTGAATGTCTCCGATAGACAACGAAAGTTATATTACTAGGATATTAGTGTAGATTAACAGTTAGATAACTATTTTTTAAATGTGACCAAAGTGATAAATTATACAGAATGTATGTGGTCAATTGATTTTATCACTCGTTCTTTGATTAAGATTTTGTTTAGTTTTTAGTGTTTTCATTGGTATTTTTATATTTTTGTTATTTGTTTATTTGTGTGTAGGTAATAAATTTAATAAATTCTTTAAGGAATATAATGAAATATCAAGGTTCTAGTGGCCTTTTAAAGGCTAATTGAAGGAGTCCCAAGTGAAAGAAAGCAAACTTTTTAATGGAAATCAATGTAGTGCAGAGGTAAGATTGACTTTTAGAGGCTTAGAGATATTTTTAGTATCTTTATAGGTATAGAATGAAGAATTGATATTCTAGACTTTTGTAGCACATAAATCAAGCTTTCTATAAAATACTCATAAGCCTGATTATGGATTGTGTGAGCTTTCAAAGTCAAGCCTAAAAACCTAGAGTTTAATTATGCTTCAAAAGTGAGTACTATTGAGAAAAAAGATGATATCTTGACTTTCAGATATTAGAATTCAATAATTCAAAGTGCATTGGAAAGATAAATTGAAGGTGAAAATTTTCATGAATAAGCTAAAGGCATTTGAAGTTGTTAAGGGCACCAAAATAGAGCAACAATCCAAGTTAGGATAGAGACTTGGTTGTAGGGCTAGCAAAGGCCAAAAGCAGCAATTAAATAGAGAATTAGTGCTACAAAACCAATTTTTGGCACTATAGTGCTAGTTTAAGCCAAAAATGCAAGGGTTTGATGTTTTACTTCCATTTTTCTTTTTAACCCTTAGGTTTTGGACTCTATAAAAAGAGTTTAATTTAGGGTTTGAAGGGGATGAAAAACATACTAAAAGAGGACTAAAATTTGATGGCCCCAAAATGATTTTTGATAAACTTTATATGTTTGTTTTTTATGATGGATCTCATATGTTTTTGGTTTTTGATGATGCCAAAATTTATAACAAATTTGAATTATACATGTGAATGATGATTATAAATTTTAAAAGGACAAATATAATTCACTTGGTTTTCGGAAAGGCAAAAAATATTTTTCAGGTGAGAAATGAATTTAAAGTGTCAAGAAAGCTTACCCAGGCTTAAAAGTACCGATACCTCATTTAAAGGTATTGACACAGTTACAGTGTTGATTTTGAGCCCGAGTATTGGAACCCTACTTCAAATATTTTGATACCTTCACTCTGCACAACAAACGTATCGATACCCCTATTTAACGTATCGATACGATGGCAAAGAAGAGGTGGTCGTTCACGCAGAAAGATTTTGATACCCTGTTAGTCCACTTAACCGTATCGAGATCTTGACAAACGTATTGATACCCTTGGAAGGATTTTAAACGTATATATACCCTCGAGACTGCATCAACACGTTCATGATGGACATCATCGTTTTTACACGGAAGCATATCAATACTATAGTCAACGTATCGAACGTATCGATACCATCAAAGCTTATAACTCAAACATATCAATACCCTGGAGACACGTATCGATACCTTCACGAAAATCAGGAATGTAATGGCTAGTTCAGAAACATTTAGTACCACTATTAATAAGCAAAATAGAGCCGTTGAAAAAATTCATTGCAGATATAAATTCAACCAAATTTAAAGATGTTAAGGTTGTTGAAGAGCATTAAGCACAAGATCATCAAAGTAAGAAAAACATTCTTCTGCAATCTTTTTTATTCTCTCTGATATTCCTTTGTATTTATTCTAGTGAGAGAAAGTGTGGACATTAAAAACATATAATCTTTTATAGAGTTTTTAATCCTTTTTTTTTTATTATTTTCAGACAAAAATTTAAGTTTCTTTTGACTCGTAGAAAGAACAATTTGTACTAGGTTTCACTTTACCTGATTTAAAAGGAAGTTGTAACCTTGGTTGCCCTTCACCAGTTCAAAAAAGGAGTTGTAATTGGATTTCTCTTGACACGTAAAACTAAGAGTTAGTGATTCCGGTGTGAGTGGAGAGTGGACGTAGACTTGTAGTTAAACTACTATAAAAATCGTGTCTTGCATATTTTGTTATTGTGTGTTCATTCTCTCTCTGTATTTATAACACGATCTCTTAAAATTTCGTTTTAAAATTTATAAAAATCCAATTCATCCCCCTCTTGGATTTTACCATATGGGACTTCAATTGATATCAGAGCTTAACTCACATCATATAGGATTAAATACCTGTGAGTAGTAGATCTAACATGGCATCTTCATCAAACATTCCATCTCAAATAGTAAAGGGTCAGTCCATAAACATACCTTCTTTCTTCAATGGGTCTGATTATGTATATTGGAAGAAGCATATGCAAATCTTCCTCAGTACTCTAGATTTTGAAATTCTCACCATTATAGAGGATGATTACAAACCCCTCATGACCATAAATAGAATCTTTGGAGAGAGAAAATTAAAACCTAAGTTAAAGTGAACTCTTAAAGAGAAAGCTCAGTTTCAGTTAAATGGTAAAGCAATGAATGTGCTTTATTACTTATTAGACAGGTTAGAATATAATAGGGTGTCTGGCTGTGATAAAGCCAAGGCAATTTAGGATATGCTTGAGGTTACCCATGAAAAGACCAATAGAGTCAGGGACTCTAAACTAAGTATGCTTGTGCATGACTGAGAACTTTTCAAAATGAAAAGTCATGAGTTAATTAAAGATATGTTTACTCATTTTACTGATATAACGAATGGTTTAAAATCTCTTGGTAGATCTTATTCGAATATGGACTTAGTGAATAAAATTATGAGGAGTCTGCCAAAGATATGGGAGGCGAAAGTGATAGCTATAAGAAAGGTACATGATCTCAGCAAGCTTTCTCTTGAAGAACTGCTTGGTTCTTTGATGACATACAAGATGGAAGCGAACAGGAACGAGCAAGATGATAGAGAAAGTAGAAAGAAGAACATTGCTTTCAAGAGCACAAAAGAAGAAGAGGAAAAGGAAGAAGATAGTACAGAAAACTCTTTAAGAGAGGATGAGTTCCTACTAATGGCTTAAAGAATGAAGAAAATATTCGATAAAGATAAAGCCAGAAGAAAGAACTAGAGAAGAAGAGAATTTCAGAAAGGAGAGAAACCAAAAAAATTCAAAAAGGATAGAGAAAAAGAAAAGGAGAAGGAACTCATCTGCTACGAGTGTAAGAAAACAGGACACACCAGATCAAAGTGTACTACAAGAAAGAACAAGAAGGATTGGAAGAAGAAGAAAGCTATGAAAGCGATGTGGGATGAGTTATCAGAAGAAGAAAGCTCTTCTGTATCAGAAGTTGAGCTCGCCAACTTTTGCCTCATGGCCAAAAAGGATGATGAGGTACTTTTCAAATCCTTCTTTTATTATTATGATACTTGTTCAGCTAGTGATGATAAATTATTGCATGATAAACTCCTGGACTTCTATAAGGAACTAAAATCTGATTTTGAAAAACTTTGTGCTAAATATAAAGAGAACAAACAGAAATGTTGCATACTAACAAAGGAAAATGACTTGTTAAAATCAGAGGAACATGTATATAAATGTGATATAGAAGTAAATACAAAAAAGGTTAAAAACAAAAAACTGAATGAGGAAATCAGTAAGTTAAAAAGAATCTTAACAAAATTTACTTTAAGAAAGGATGCTTTGGATAAATTGCTTGGAAGTCAAAGAATGATTTTTGATAAAGTAGGAATAGGCTATAGATTGAGTGCTAAATAGAAATCCTACTCAAACTATTTTGTAAAAACATCAAATTAAATGAATTCTTTTTCTGCTTGTCATTACTGTGATAGAAGAGGACACTACATCAATAAGTGTTCTATAAGGAACAAAACTTATAGGGATCTTAAATTAATTTGGGGTCCCAAAGGTTCTAAAGTTAATGTTGATGCTCCCAAATCTAAAACTAACTTTCATGGACCCAAAGTTAAATGGGTACAAAAGTAAATAAATAATTGTTATGCAAGGGTAGAATGAGCAAAATTCATCTAGAGAAGTCAAGTGGTTTCTTGACAATGGCTATTCAAGACACATGATTGGGAACAAGCATCTGTTCGTGCATCTCTCAAAAAAGAGGGGAAAAGATGTGATTTTCAGAGATAGCAATAGAGGCAAGGTTGTTGGAATCGACAAAATTGAGGTAAACAATATCAAAATCTCTGATGTATTACTAGTAGATGGCTTAAAATACAATCTTCTTAGCATATCTCAGTTCTGTGATATTGGATATAATGTTAGATTTTTAAAAAATGCCTGTGATGTTTTTGATGATGCTGGTAGTAAAATCTTATATGCTTCTAGGATAGGAGATATTTATGTGATTGAATTGAATAAAATGGTTATTGAATCTTGTGTGTGCTTGCAAGTGATGCGTGATGATTCTTGGTTGTGGCATAGAAGATTAGGGCATTGTAGTATAGATCTCATTAGGAAGTTAGCTGAGTATGACATGTTAGAGGACCTTCCTAACCTCAAGTTTGTCAAAGACAAGACATGTGGACCATTTCAAAGAGGTAAATAAGTTAGGAGCTCATTTAAGCCCAAGAATACCATTTTCACTTCCAAACCCTTTGAACTTATTCATACAGATCTTTTCGATCCAAATAGAGTTGCATCGCTTGGTGGAAAACATTATGCATATGTCATTGTGAATGACTATTTTAGGTTCACTTGGGTGTTCTTCTTAGAAAACAAGAGTGACACATTTGAGGCATTTAAAAAATTTTCTAAGAGAATTCAAAATGAACTTGGTTACCATTTGGTGAAGATTAGAATAACCAAGGTGGTGAGTTTGTGAATCATGAGTTTGAGGCTTTTTGTGATGAGTTTGGGATCACACATAATTTTTTTGCACCTAGAACACCACAGCAAAATGGGATAGCTACGAAGAAAAATAGAACATTGTAAGAGATGGGTAGAACCATGCTCAATTAATATGAGCTACCTCAATACTTTTGAGATAAAGCAATCAACACAGCTTGTCACATTTCCAATAGAGTGTTTATTAGAAAATTCCTAGGTAAAACTCTTTATAAGTTGGTGTATCAAAGGAAACCCAAAATCAAACACTTTAGAGTCTTTAGATGTACTTGTTGTATCCTTAACACCAAATACAATATTGGAAAATTTGAGCCTAAGTCAGATATGGGCATTTTCTGGGTTATTCATCTAGGAGCAAATCATATAGATTGTATAATAAGAGAACTTAGGTTGTGAAAGAGTCTATGCATATTACATTTGATGAATTGAACCTGAAGTGAAGAAAATGCTTGCTAAAGAAAAGATTGATGAATTAGATGTGACAAATAAGTTGAATGACTTGAGGTTGAGTGAGAATCTTAGTGAGAAGCATGAAGAGCATGTAGAGACTCATTCGAGGGACTCTTTCAAAGGCTTGAAAGTATGCATCTCATCATCCTAGAGAGTTGATCATTGGTGATCTCTCTCAAGAAATTAGAACTAGAAGAGCATCTAAAGAGGTCCCTCAAAATCTTGAGAAAATACAAAACCTTACATTTGTGTCTCACTTAGAGCCAAACAAAGTAGATGATGCATTAATGGATGAGGATTGGATAATAGTAATGCAAGAGGAACTAAATTAATTATAAGGGAACCAAATTTGGGACTTAGTTCCTAGACCTAGTAATCATTCCATCATTGACACAAAATGGGTGTTTAGAAACAAGCTAGATGAGCATGAAAATATTGTTAAAAATAAAGCTAGGCTTGTTGCGCAAGGCTCAAGGATATAGCCAAGAGGAAGGGATATACTATAATAAGACTTATGCTCCCCTGGCTAGACTAGAAGCTATTTGAATCCTCTTAGCTTTTATTTGTTTTAAAAACTTTAAACTTTTTTAAACGGATGTGAAGAATGCTTTCTTAAATGGTTTTCTCAATGAAGAAGTTTACGTTGAACAACCTCCCGATTTTGAAAATCAAAAATTTCCAAACCATATTTATAAACTAACTAAATCTCTCTATAATTTGAAACAAACTCCTAGAGCTTGATACAAGAGACTTAGCAAATTTTTATTGGAAAATAATTTTGACAGGGGGAGTGTTGATAAAACTCTTTTTATTAAAACAAAAGAAAATGACATACTCATTATGCAATTGTATGTTGATAATATTATTTTCGGTAGCACAAATGATTTATTATGTGAAGATTTTTTAAAATTGATGAGAAACAAAATTTAAAATGAGTATGATGGAAGAGTTAAATTTCTTTTTGGGTTTACAAGTTAAACAAACTTTAGATGGTATTTACATCTCCCAATCAAAATATGTAAGGGATCTTTTGAGGAAATTTAAACTTTTAGATGGTAAACATGTGGACACACCTATGAGTTCATCCATCTCTTTAGACAAAGATGAATAAGGTAAGGGCATTGACCCTAAGCTTTATAGGGGCATGATAGGATCATTATTGTATCTTAATCTAGACCCAATATTCTATATAGTGTGTTTATATGTGCATGATTTCAGTAAAATCCCAAAGAATCTCATTTAAGTATGGTAAAAAGAATTTTTTGATATCTTAGAGGCACACCTAACTTGGGACTATTTTATCCTAAGGATGGTTCATTTGATCCAAAAAGTTTTTCGGATGCAGATTTTGGAGGTTGCAAAGTTGATAGAAGAAGCATAAGTGGTGTATGTCACTTCTTAAGTAATGCATTAGTCACATGGGTGAGTAAAAAGTAAAATTCTATTGCTTTATTTACCACTGAGGCTAAGTACATATTCGTGAGTAGTTGTTGCGCACAACTCTTATGGATCAAACATCAATCGATGGACTATGGCATGCATATAGATAGAATTCCCATTATGTGTAATAACACGAATACCACAAATCTCACGAAGAATCTAGTATATTATTTTGTAATAAGCACATTAAGATTCGACATCATTTTATCCGAGATCATGTGCTAAAAAATGATGTTTGTATTGAGTATATAAACACCGAGAATTAACTAGCAGATATTTTCACAAAACCTTTAGACAAAACTCGATTCTGTTATTTGAGGAACGATCTTGGAATGATGAATATTGATTAAACATGTTTTTAATTGTCTTCTTTAATTTGTTCAGCCTTTATATCAGTATACTTTTTGTTTAATGAATTTGTGTATGGATACTAGCTAGTCTCTGCATGTTTTCTGCTTGAAAATCCATCATTGTATCGATACCCCAAGCATCATATCGACACATTTTAGTCAATGTATTGATACGCTTGAAATGTGTTGGAGCATTGGACGAATATATTGATATCTTTTTGAAAGGTATTGACACCTTTGAGATAGAGATACTGAGTCTTGCGACTCAACGTATCGATACGTTCATTTGTTACCTAAAATGTATCAATACCTTCGTGACATACTTGGGACAGAAACGTCAAAATATATCGATACCTTTTAAAATGTATCAACACGTTAGCGAGACTAAAACCCAAAACTATGTCATTTTGAGCTAATGACACACTAAGAGTTTGAAATCGATTATCAGCCCTTCACAATCAAAACCGTTATAACCCTTCACATTCCCTCAATTTCTTTAAATTCAAAATCTCTCACCATTACTCTTTCTCTTTACAAGCTTTAAAATTGTCACTTCTCTCTCAATCGTCTCTCTCAAAAAAAAATCGTCATTCTCTCTCTCTCTCTCTCAATGGCTCCTCGTATGAAGGTTCCTACTCCATCTGATCGGAGGAAACGAAAAGCTGTAGAATCTTCCTCCTCCGTAATTATAAACGAACCAAACCCATGGGGCTTCACATCTTAGGAACAACTAGAGAAGTCTATGGGCCAGTTCGCTCACAAGATCGTAACTCCAGGCCAAATAATCGATTTCAAACTCTTGAATAAGATGTATTTTCCTTATCTGATTTAGATTACTTGTTTGGTTGGTTACCTTTTCAAGCATTAAGGGGGAGTTTTATCCTTAATTTTCAATCGAACAGTTCAGGATGATTCTAGGGGGAGAATACTATTTTCAATCAAACTTTAACCCTCTTGAGGTATGTAGGATTATTTTTTGAAACCCAGATCTATAAACAGTAGAAAATAAACCTTTCAATCTTCAGTTAAATGAGCGAATTTTGCATTTGATTGTTGCCCACAATTTGAATGTCCGTTCTAGTAAAATTATAAAGATATCAGTAGGGGATATGTGATGGATGAAACGGATTATGACCCATCATCAACCAAACTTTGCTTACTGGATGATTACAAACATTATATGGGATGCCTCTCAGCGATACAACCTGCATTATGGGTATTCGATCTTAGAGTTGATCAAGAAGATGGCCCCAGACATATTGGTTGGTATGGACAGCAAGACTCTACCTCCTTCGAGTATGTTGAGTGAGACTACTCTTCGAAAGATGCACTATGAGTAGTAGGCTCCTGGTGTATAGTTTCTAAAACAGTCTGTTGGTCCCTTCATTAGAGAGGGTGATGATATTCAGACCCAGGATACTTCGAGTGACCTTCCTTCTGGTTCAGAATTAGAGCAACAACAATAGGGGTAGCAGTAATAGGATGTCCGTAGTCCTCTTCCACACAAGACTGCTCCTCCTCCTTTTGTTCCTCCACCCATACCGCAGCTTGAGGCTCAGGACACAACAAATGTTTCACCATATATTATGGAGACAGCGCTAGCAGCACCTCCTCCTACACAGTCGAGTGGTTTAGTTCTATTGGCTCTTCCTTCTCTAACTTTAGAGTGCAAGATGGAGTAGATTCTCGATAGTTTCTTTACCCTTAAGTCGATCGTGATGACTGTCATGTAGAAGCTAGATACTCATATGAACGAGGCATTTCAACTGATGCATGTGCTTGGGAAAATGGTGGAAAACAGGAGATGATTCGACGCTTCAGTTCACTGATTGCAGATAAAAATGGGTGAAGTTGAGGAGAGGATTCTTTGTGAGATTGTTGATGAGGACCTTTCATAGAAGCGTTTTTCAGGATCCTTTTCAGGATATTGACCACTTTCCTTCTGTCGTCAGCCACCACCTCATTCTCATTTTTGACCTTTTCATCTAGAGCCACCACCTACTCGTCCACCATTCGAAACAGGATCATCATCTTGTCCAGCTACAGTTGATTCATCCAGCTCCTCTTCTGATAACAATAGTAATCCTAAGCTCGTTGATGTCAAGTGGCATTTTGGAGATGCTCCCACTTATTGATTTGTATTTTTAGATGATTATTATTTTCAAAAGATTATTTCTTATGATTACTTATTTTCGAATGATGATTTGTTTTACTGATTATCTTTTTTGGATGCTTGTTCTTGATTGTTTGTTGTTGCACTTAATATTTGATATTTAGAATATTTGATTCATGATAGTTGATTATTTTATCGTGTTTATTAATTTATCGCTTATTTGTTTCACCTTTTTTTGCATGCTGATAAAAAGGGGGAGAATGAACTCTCTCTATATATTTTATCATCATCAAAAAAGGGGGAGATTGATGGCCCCAAAATGATTTTTGATAAACTTCATATGTGTGTTTTTTATGATGGATCTCATATGTTTTTGGTTTTTGATGATGCTAAAATTTATAATAAATTTGAATATGCATGTGAGTGATGATTATAAATTTTAAAAGGACAAATATAATTCACTTGGTTTTGGGAAAGGCAAAATATGTTTTCCAGGTGAGAAATGAAGTTAAAGTGTCAAGAAAGCTTATCCAGGCTTAAACGTATCGATACCTCACTTAAAGGTATCGACACTTTTTAACTACACTGTTAATTTTGAGTATGAGTATTGAAACCCTGCTTCAAACATTTCAATCCCTTTACTCTGCACAACAAACGTATCGATACGATGGGAGCAAAGAGGTGCTCGTTGACGTAGAAAGGTTTCAATACCCTGTCAATCCACTTAAACATATTGATACCTTGGATAAACGTATTGATACCCTTGAAAGGATTTTAAAACGTAGCCATACCCTGAAGACTACATCAACACATTCATGACGGACATCATTGTTTTTACATGGAAACGTATCGATACCATAGTTAATGTATCAATACCCTCAAGGCTTATAACTCAAACATATTGATACCCTAAAGACACATATTGATACCTTCACGAAAATCAAAACTGTAACGACTAGTTTAGAAGCATTTATTACTACCATTAATGAGCAAAATAGAGCCATTGAAAAAATTCATTGCAGTTATAAATTCAACCAAAATTGAAGATGTTAAGGTTGTTGAAAAGCATTAAGCACAAGATCATCAAAGCAAGAAAAATATTCTTCTGTAATTCTTTTTATTCTTTCTGATATTCCTTTGTATTTATTCTAGTGAGAGAAAGTGTGGACATTAAAAATATATACTCTTTTAGAGAGTTTTTAATCCTTTCTTTCTGATTATTTTCAGATAAAAAATTGGGTTTCTCTTCACCTGTAGAAAGAACAATTTTTACTGGGTTTCACTTCACCCGATTTAAAAGAAAGTTATAACTATGGTTATCTTTCACCCATTCAAAGAAGGAGTTGTAATTGGATTTCTTTTGACCCGTATAAACTAAGAGTTAGTAGTCCTCGGTGTGAGTGGATTTAATCGAGAAGAGTGAATGTAGACTTGTAGTCGAACCACTATAAAAATAGTGTCTTGCATATTTTGTTATTATGTGTTCATTCTCTCTCTGCATTCATAACATAATCTCTTAAAATTTTGTTTTAAAATTTATAAAAATCCAATTCCCCCCCTCTTAGATTTTTCCATCTAGGACTTTAAAATTCACACTTTAGAGGTTAAAAAAACATCAATAAAAGCTTGGATTACAACAAAATTAAGAGGATTATTAAATTGAATTCAAGGATTTAGAGTTCTTTTTCTCCTTTTCTTATGTTTTTCTATGGTCATTGTTATAAAACCATGAATTTGATGTTAGTTCTTATTGATTTGATTCTAAACATGTTAATTCAAGTTTCCTTTCTAGAGAATTGATGTAATCTTAAGTGTGGATGATGTTTTAATGCTATATTATATTTATTAATGAAAATTTCATTTGTTGTTATTTGATTATCCAATTTTTAATACTTTAATTGCATAAGGATATGGATTGATGATTGAATTTCTAAACTTTTGTAGTTGGAAGAGTGAGTTTAGAGTGGATAGTAGATAATACAATCGAATTATTCAATTAGTCAGGAGACGAATGTTAATTTAAAAATCTTAAAGATTGAATATATAGTTAATGTATTTTTTTGATATAATTTGTATTAGGTGTACTTAGAAATAAAATCAACTCGTCTTAGGAGAGAAAGTTGAATAAGTAAAATCTGGTTTATAACTCAAGTCAATATTTGGGATTAACTGGCATTAAAATAGATTTAGACTTAGATGGAATCAATTCTCTAGGTTTTTGTTCATTGAATTTTCAAGTTGTCTGAGTTTTGTTTTCATTGGTACATTAGTTTGTTATTATCATAGTTCTTAATTGATTAGTTTAATCCTTTTAGTTAGTTTTTAGATAAAATTTAGTGTTAATTCATTTGTAGGCATCGATAGGATTACATATTCCTTATGGAGATGATACCTACTTATCCTAAGATTATAACTTCACACTGTACACTTTCGGATAAATTTTGCATGTTAGTTTTAGTGCGAATGAGTTTTGGGTACTGTTATTGAAGAATATAATTTAAGTTCTATTGATACTATAGCTGAATTAATACTTGTTTTATGATCCAATTTCTAATGCTTTAATTGCATAGGGATATGGATTGATGATTGAACTTCCGAACTTCTGAACTTTTGTAGTTGGAAGATTGAGTTTAGAGTGGATAGTAGATAATACAATCAAATTATTCAATTAGTCCGGAGACGAATGTTAATTTGGAAATCTTAAGGATTAAATGTATATTTAATGTATTTTTTAGGTATAATTTGTATTAGGTGTATTCAATTACACTTAGAAATAAAATCAACTTGCCTCAGGAGAGAAAGTTGAATAAGTAAAATCTGGTTTATAACTCATGTCAATACTTAGGATTAACTAGCACTGAAATAGATTTTGACTTAGAGGGAATTAGTTCTCTAGGTTTTCGTTCATTGAATTTCTAAGTTATTAATTTGTTATTATCATAGTTCTTAGCTAATTAGTTTAATCCTTTAGTTAGTTTTTAGATAAAATTTAGTGTTAATTCATTTATAGGCATAGATAGGATTACATATTCCTTATGGAGATGATACCTACTTACCCTAAGATTATAACTTGACACTGTACACTTTCGGATAGATTTTTCATGTTAGTTTTAGTGTGAATGAGTTTTGGGTATTGTTATTGAGAAATATAATTTAATTTCTATTGATACTATAGCTGAATTAATACTTGTTTTAATCTAGATTTGTTTTTCTTTTTCCTTCTATCTTTTTTTCTTTTATTTTCTTTGTTGGCTTTACTATTTTTTTACGTTTTTGGTACATTGCATGCGATGAGCTCAAAGCTTAAAGCCAACAGAATTTAATCCAAAGATTCGAAAAAATGATAAACCAATGATACACTGGTCTATTTAACTAATGATACACCTAAGCATAAGATTTTCAAAATGATAAAAAAATATTCTCGGATGTCAAAATTAGGGTATTACATTATATATGCTTTAACAATTAGAGAATTAATATAATCATGTAAGAGAACATTTGTAATACTAATGTACATGTATATATGTGATATAGGTATGTATAGGTTTAGGGTTTATATTTGTTCATGTGATGAATAAATATTAATAATAAAGTAAATGATTTATTATTACTGTGTATTTTTTGAAAACGTACGTATTTAGAAATTTGCACATTCATACCTCGTCTTTGACACTTGTATGATTTACATGCTTAAATTAAAAGACGATTCATATTTTAATTGAGTTTGACACTTGTATGATTCATATTTAATTGACTTAGGCTACTAAGATTTCTATTATTTGAGTATTCGAGGTTAGGGAAAAGAAAAATAAATCAAATCTTTCATGTGATATAAAAGAAAAATGTTTTTTACTTATTGAGATTAATTAGTAAAGATTTCTATTATGTAAGGTCAATTAATTTTAATAAGAATTTGATTTCTCAATAATATTTTATTATTTAATCTGACAAAATCTTTTAGTCCTATTTAAGGGAGTTGAGGATTCAAATTAAATAGTGGCACTAATATGATTACTTATCCAAATTATTTGATTTATATAAAACACTAGCCAATGTTTTATTTCTTACAGTTTCTTATAGTTATGATATACTTAAATAAAAGATGGATAATAACATTCTCTTAAAAATTATGGATAACAATATTTTGACAAAACAAAATTTTTAGGATTAGCTAAGAAATTTGAGAATAGTTCTCTATTTTGAAAAGATTGTATATGCCTTAAAAGTTGCTATACTACTTGAGCTTGAAAATAATGCTTCACAAGTTGAGTGTGAAATATTTAATAAATGTATGAGGATAATAGGATAGCTTGAGGCTATATATCTTTATCGCTCTACAAGAGTTGTATAGTGAGAACTTGAGAGTGATGGAGTATAAACTGTATACTTCTATTTTTAATATAAGGCTTAGGGAAGGATTTCCATTAGATGATCATATTATCAAGATGCTTAATCATTTGAGACAATGATCATATATATAATATATATATATATATGAGATGGTTATGCTTAACTACCCTAAGGCGAAATTGATTTTCCATTCTCTTTCTGTCAATTATAAACCGTTAATAACAAATTATAATTCGAATAAAATTGAGAGAACACTTCTTGAGCTACTCAATAAGTTTCAAGAATTTTAGCTACAAAATAATAATGAGAAGGGACATGAAAATGGTCATATAGCCTTAGCTAGTAAGACTAACAAAAAGCTATAAAAAATATAGAAAAATAATCAAGAATTGATCCAAAAAGGAAAAACTTTAAGAAAGTTTATGCCAAGATTGAAAAAGGTAAAGGCCAAAGAAAATTATTCTACTATACGAAATAGGGACATTGAAAGAGGAATTGTCCTCCATACCTTAAAAGCCTTAAGAAAACTAAAGAAGGTATGTATAGTTATAACATGATTGATTATGAATTAAATATTATTTCTAATAATCAATTCTAGATACTTGATTCGATAGCTATATTTTATATTTATGTCTCTTTGTAGGCAATATTAAGTAGTTTGAGATTGTTGAGAGACGAGAATATTTTGAGAATGGCTAATTGAGCAATAATTGTTAGTGTGTATGCCCTAGAAACCATTCGTGTTGTCGATTTCAGGGCTTATGATCTTGTATAACTTTTATGTATTAATGAAAGAAGTAGTTCTTTATTTACATATGTTTGTTGCTTTCTTTATTTTTTATGTAAATGAATAATGAATGTTATGTAAATTGTCCAGATTATTTTATTTAATTATTAAATAATATCAAATCGTTCCCTACGTATGTGATATAAATTGGGCAACTATATCACATAGTAGGAATATTAGTTGCCTTCTAATGATATTATATGATAATATATGTAGGCTGAGAATATGTGTATTATCATAAGTGCATTAGTGTGGATTCATAGTTTGTGAACTATTTATCAAATGGGATCGAATATCGATGAATCATATGGTATGCATGTAGTCAATGATTTATCGATATATTGTAATAGTATGCGATGTAATCCTTTGACCTAAGACGTCTAGAATTGGACTCTGTATGGATGGGTATATTTTATATGGTGTATAAGTGCAAGGCTAATCACGCTTTGTACAAGAAGCCGATTTGGGTATGCTTTTGATGAGTACATAAAAGTGTATATGTATTAAGGTTAAATTTATCATTTTACACTTCAAAGTATGATTAACTCTCTC
>JAVXUL010130739.1:0-15791 GCA_035590515.1 Trichilia minutiflora
TCAATATTATTTGCATGAAATAAAATAAAGGAAGCAGCTAATGTATGTAAATAAAGAACAATTTCTTTTATTAATAATTATAAGATTTATACAAGATAAAAAGCCCTGAAACCGACAACACGAATGATTTTTAGGGTATATACACTAACAATCGATACCCTGATAAAAGGTATTAAAACCTGTATCAAATTCAAAACAGTAACGGCTAGCTTAGAACATTAAATATTACCATTAATAATCGAATAAAAGAGCCGTTGGAGGAATTTATTTCAGATATAAATTTAATCAAGTTTGAAGATTCTGGTTGTTTAAGAGCAATTCTTAGAGCATCAAAGACTGAACTAGCATTCCTCTGTAATTTATTTTATTTTCTCTATCTTTTACTTGTATTTTTATTTTGGAGAGAGAAAGTTTGAATTTACTGAAAATACACTCTTTTGATAGATTAATTTCTTATCTCTAATTCTTGAGATACATCTTGGGTTACTCTTCACCCGCTGCAAAAAATATTATATTGGGTTATACTTTACCCATATCAAAGAAAGTTGTACTTATGGTTGCCCTCACCTGTCATAAGAAAGAGTTATACTTGGTTACTCTTGACTAGTAAAAACAAAGATTTAGTTATCCTTTGTGTAAGTGAATTCAACTGTAAAAAGTGGACATAGACTTAGAGTCGAACCATTATAAAAATTATTTAAGCAATTTTATCTTTCTATCCTCATTTACAGTTTGTGTTTTGAGATTCATTGACTACTGTGAGTGCTGCATTCAATTTCACAAATAAAGAATTTTATTTCTTCACAAAAGGTTTTCAAAAATCCAATTCACCCCCCTTTTGGAATTTGCCATTTTGGGCCTACAATTAATATTAGAGCTTCACTCACATCATATAAGTTTAAACACCTATAAGTAGATCAACATGGCATCTTCATCATTCATTCCTTAACATATGGTAGAGGGTCAGTCAACAAACCGACCTTTATTTTTCAATGGAACTAATTATGCATATTGGAAGAAATGTATTGTCACACCCCAACTCGTGGGTCCCATAGATGACAATCACCACAGATCTCTAGGGTGTACTCAATTACACAAAATACAGCCTATAGGCCTGTAAGGCATTCATAAAAATCTATTTCCACAAACACTTCCAACAATCCAGTCTGACACCCAAACTCCAAAGAAGTAAAGTAAGATCACAAACACTTCAAATATAAATGTGCACATAAATCAATAAAAGTACAAATTCAGATAAAATATAAAGAGATCAATCCATCCCAAAATAAATTTCAAATGTTTATTATAAATCTGTTTGTCATTCATAATATTCTCATAAATAAAAAGGAAAACAATAATGACTACCAGTGGACTAAGGACTATAGAGTGAGTCGACATGGTTATACCTGAGCCTTCAACGTCCTGGAGCGATCACCACCACCAAGCTCAACCTAACGCTTGCCCTGAAACTAGAAGGTGAGGGGGTGAGCATATGGAAGTATACTCCGTGAGTGAACAAAATAAAAATATAACTATGTTGTATATATGTATACATTCAAATATTGATCAATCAATCAATAAAAATATAAATCTTAAAAGTGATAAATAAGAAGAAAACTTCTTTACTTTAAAATTTTCTAATCACATTATGAAAATAATTGGGCTAGCTCATATTCCCGGCAACTACCGTGGCCGTGGGTGTTCCGAGACCGTCAGTGGGTTTTATATATAGAAAAAACATGCTAATTTATAAAAATATATTTAAATGCAAGAATTGAAATATATATAGTTTTTAAAAAATATGCCTAACACTAACGTTCGTCTCGAGCAGCCACGAGGTGACATCCGTGACTAACTCGACGAGACTCATAGGTAGATAAATCCCATCATCATCACAATACCACTACAACCAAATAACAGTCCACCTATGCAGCCTCCACTCACCTAGGTGATCTCTCTCCCAGGTCAACACTAGGCTACCACATAACACTCACCTGGGGGTCCACCTCCTAGTGAACTCTCCCCTAGATTACCACCATGTAACTACAGTAAATAACCGGCTCACAAGGCTGTTATCACCAATGCATATAATCATAAATCTTGGCCCACAAGCCATATCATTATCATAAACACAAAACATGGCCCATTTGCCGCAACGTCACACAACAAGTGTAAATTTGGCCCATTGGCCATATAATCATATAAAAACATATTCCAAAATGGCAAACCATTATGAAATCCAGTACAAAATCTTATATTATACATGTATACACATTTTTACATTTCAAGAGTGATAAGAAAACATTTATAAATATTTGCATATTATTTCATTTGTAAAGAAATAAACATCTAAATAAAGAAATAAGATAAAAGGGTGTCCACTCACAACTTAGGGAGGGTATACACTCTTTAATTCCCCTCGTTTCTCGACAAGTCACGCGAGTACCTTGATCTCGAACTGTCGCCTAACCATACACATAAAAATACTATCAATATACGTTTTAATATATATAAGTTCGAATGCGTGCAATGCATACTAACTCTAGGGTTTCTAACATTCGGACCATTATGCGTAACCATCTAAAATCTTCGTTAAACATCTAATTATCCAATTAATATCGACATGGATCCACATTACGACTGAACCAACTCATTTCGATTCATATATATGATTCGGATTAGTGGGTCCTATATACTTGCGAGAACAATAATCACAATTACTGTTCATGTTCACCAAATTTCTCCAAATTATACTTCTGCTTCCTACGACTTTCATGACTTATCTACAACCCACATTACGCATAAAAACTATAATGTAAGTATTAAATTTATGAAAATCTACCCGGATGAACAGTAAAACCCATACGAATCCAAGTGTATAAAAATGCGAAATGAATATACATACGAGCTAGAAACGAAACTATGAACCTCGTAGTGTGATCGATTTACTCTGATTTCGCCTCGAAACCAAAAAACCCCAAATTCTTCTCTCGGAACCCTAACTCCTCTTAGCAATTTCTGTGCTCAAATCGACAAATTGATGCTCCCGGGTAGTTAGACGCGTAGAATGCGACTCGTCGGTGAAGAGAAATTGAAAATCTGATGAAATATGGCAAAGTTAAGAGAGAGCGATAGAGAGAACGTGAGATGAGGAAGAAAAAAGAAAACGAGAAGCAGAATCATGAAATCCAGCCCCTCAGCCCCCTTTTTATAAACTTAAGGATGAAATTATCATTTTATCCGTAAGAAATGCAAAGGAGAATCTTCTAGAAGTGGGTAAAATCGTTATTTTGCACCTATTCGATCGAACGAACTAGCATTCGTTCGAACAAACGATGCCTTTGGTCGAACGAATCATGGGATTCATTCGAACGAGCTATAATTTGGTCGAACGATTTACCTTTAGGTCAAACGAATCTGGCACTTCCGAATTCAGAGAGCTCCCTTTCTATTCATTCGAATGGCCGATCATTCGTTCGAATGAAATGATCAATTCGATCTAACAAACTACTATTCGATCGAAAAAATTTTGGCTCTAAGTTTTTCAAAGAGTTCCTCCTTGGTTCGTTCGAACGCTCTGGGACTTTGTTCGAATGAATTGTCCGATTTGGTCGAACGAATTCTGTACTTGTCCGAACGAATTTCATATTTTCTCAGTTTCATTCTCAAAACTTCATCACAACCAATCCAACTTCCCTAATGAATATAGAATTTCACCCACACGTGCACGGGGTATAAAATGAATGCAAAAGTATGAACAGGATAAGTAGGAAATGGCAGATATACCCTCAGAATCTAAACACGGGTCTCACATGTATGCAGATCTTCCTCAGTATATTAGACTTTGATATCCTCACTATTAATGTAACATCTCGGTCCGACGAGGGCGAGAAGTGGCGTCAGAGTGAGGGAGCCTGAGTAAGGAACAACTTCTAATAGACTTCTAGGACTATAGGGATGAATCGAATCCCACATCAGAATGAGAGAGAAAGTTACTAGGCTATCTATATATATAGAGTTGGAACCAAGTTGTCAACAAGGTCTTTTGGGATGAGTGGTAGTTTAACTCCAAGAACTATACAGTTAAGCGTACTTGGTCGAGAGCAGTACCGAGATGGGTGACCTATTAGGAAGTTTTCAAGATAACCCATTACCAAGAACAAAATCGTGAGGCCCTAAAGGTTGGGCCAAAATGAAAAATATTGCTGACAGACTTGGACCAGGTGTTATAATTGGTATCAGAGCCAACTCTCCTCCAATACAATAGTAGTGGTTCGGGGATAAACCACTCGAAAGTTGATGGACTTGTAACATCCCGGTTCGATGAGGGCAGAAAGTGGTATCGGAATAAGAGAGCCTGAGCAAGGAGTGACTTTTGGTAGGCTTCTAGGACAGCAAGGATGAATCGAATACCACATCGAAATAGGAGAGAAAGTTACTAAGCTATATATGTAGAGTTAAAACCAAGTTATCAACAAGGCCTTTGGGATGGGTGGTGGTTTAACTCCAAGAACTACACAGTTAAGCATGCTTGGATGAGAGCAATACTAAGATGGGTGACCTCTTAGAAAGTTCTCAGAATAACCCATTATCAAGAACAAAATCGTAAGGCCTCAAGAGTTGGGTCAAAGCTGACAATATTTTTTACAGACTTAAACCAGGTGTTATAATTAAAGAGGACAGTTACACCCCTCCAATGTCTATAGATGAGATCATTAGGGAGAGAAAGCTAAAATCGAAAGTAGAGTGAACTCTAAAGGAGAAAACTCAATTTCAGTTAAATGGTAAAGCCATGAATGTTATATATTGTGCCTTAAATAGATCTAAGTATAATAGAGTGTCTAGTTGTGACACAGCCAAAGACTCTAAGATAAGCTTGCTAGTTCATGACTATGAACTTTTCAAAATAAAAACCCACGAGTCAATTAAGGATATGTTTACATGTTTTACTGATATTACTAATGGTTTGCAAGCTCTTGGCAGGTCAAATTCAAACATGGACATTGTGAACAAGATCCTAAAAAGTTTATTAAAGACATGGAAAGCAAAAGTGATAGCCATTAGAGAAGCTCATGATCTCAACAAGCTTCCTCTTGAAGAATTGGTCGGCTCATTGATGACGTACGAGTTGGAGGCAACCAGAACAGAGCAAAATGATAGAGAGAGTAGAAAGAAAAATATAACTCTCAAAAGAACTATAAATAAAGAAGAAGAAAAGAGCATAGAAGCATCTTCAGATAATGAAAAAATCATGTTGATGGCCAGAAAAATGAAGAAAATATTTGGAAGAGACAGAACCAAAAGCAAGAACTGAAGAAGAAGGGATTTTCATAAAGAAGAAAAGTCAAAAAAATTTAGAAAGAACAAAGAAAAGAAAGTGTTCTGTTATGAATGCAAGAAGCTAGGACACACCAAACCTGAGTATCCTACCAGGAAGAGCAAAAAAGACTGAAAGAAGAAGAAAGCAATGAAAGTCACTTGGGATGACTCATCTGAAGAGGACAACTCATCAGCATCTAAAGTTAAGCATGCGAACTTCTGCCTTATAGTAAAAGAAGATGATGAGGTAATTACTAAATTCTCTTCTGAGTATTATGACACATGTTCTAATGATGATGATGAGATTATGCATGATGAACTACTCAATTTATATGAAGAATTAAAAGTTGACTTTGAAAAACTGTGTGCGAAATACAAAGAAAATAAAAAAATGATGGTCTTAAAAAAGAAAAATGATTAATTAAAGTCCAAAAATGTTGTATGCAACTATGACAATGAGTTAAATGCATTAAAAGTAAAAAAACAAAGAGCTAAGTGATAAAGTCAGTAAGTTAAAAGGAATCTTAGTAAAGTTCACCTTAGGGAGAGATGCTTTAGATAAATTACTAGGTAGTCAAAAGATAATTTTCGATAAAACAGAAATCGGTTACAAACCTAGTACAAAACAGAAGTCATATTCAAAATGCTCTATTAAAGCATCTAGTTAAACTAGCTCATTTGTTGTATGCCATTATTGTGATCGTAGAGGACATCATATCAATAAATATTCCATTAAGAACAACACCAATAGGGGACCAAAATTGATTTGTCCCAAAGGTATAAAGATTGATGCTGATGTTCCTAATATTAGAACTAACATGTATGGACCCAAGGTCAAATGGGTACCAAAGTAAATGATTATATATCTTATAGGAGCAAAAAATGAGAAGAACAAATAGAGAAGTCAAGTGAATTTGTGATAGTGAGTGCTCAAGGCATATGACCAAAAACAAAGAGCTGTTAATGCATCTCACAAAGAAGAAAGGAAAAGATGTAGTCTTTGGAGATAGCAATAGGGGTAAGGTAGTCGGCATTAGCATTATTAAGGTAAATAATGTCAAAATCTCCAATGTATTGCTTGTAGATGGATTGAAATACAACTTGCTTAGTATTTCACAGTTGTGTGACATTGGTTATAATGTTATTTTTCTCAAGGATGCATGTGATATTTTTTATGCAAATAAGAATAGAGTATTGCATACTTCTAGAATAGGAGATGTGTATATAATTGAGTTGAATAAACTTGATATTAAATCTTCTATGTGCTTGCAAATGATATATGATGATTCTTGGTTATGGCATAGACACTTAGGTTATTGTAATATGGACTTTATTAGGAAGCTAACTAAGTATGGCATGTTAGAGGACCTTCCTAACCTTAAGTTTACCAAAGACAAAACATGGAAACCATGTCAATAAGGTAAACAAGTGAGGAGTTCATTCAAACTGAAAAATACCATTTCCACATCCAAACCTTTTGAACTCCTAATAGAGTTGCATCTCTAGGTGATAAATATTATGCATATGTCATTGTAGATGACTACTATAGATTCACTTGGATATTTTTTTTGGAAAACAAAAGTGACACATTTGAGGCTTTTAGAAAGTTTTCTAAGAGGATCCAAAATGAATTTGGTTATCATTTGATAAGGATTAGAAATGACCAAGGTGAAGAATTTGTAAACCAAGACTTTGAGTTATTTTGTAATGAAAATGGGGTTACTCATAACTTCTCTGCACCTAGAAGACCACAACAAAATGGGGTAACTAAAAGAAAAAATAGAATATTGCAAGAGATGGGTAGAACCTTATTTAATGAATATGATCTACTTTAATACTTTTGGGCTAAGGCTATAAACATTGTATGTCACATTTTTAATAGAGTGTTAATTAGGAAATTCCTAGGTAAAACTTCTTATAAGTTGATTTATTAAAGAAAGCCTAAGATCAAGCATTTTAGAGTCTTTTGATACACTTGTTATATCCTTAACACCAAAGACATTATTAGAAAATTTAAGCCTAAGTTTGATGTGGGTATCTTTCTATTCCTCTAAAAGCAAAGCATATAGGGTGTACAATAAAAGAACTCAGGTTGTAAAAGAAACTATGCATATCACATTTGATGAGTTAGATCCCGACTTGATCAAAATGCTTGCTAAAGAGAAGTATGTTGAGATAGAAGTGACTAATAAGTTGAATGACCTAAAGTTGAATGAGGATCCAAATGAGAAGCAAGAAGAGCATGTAGAGAGTCATTCTAAGGAACTTTCAAAGACTTGAAAGTATACATCTCATCACCTAAGGAATTAATCATTAGTGATTCCTCCCAAGGAATTAGAACTAGGAGAGCATCTAAAGAGGTTTCTCAGAATCTTGAGAAACTACAAAATCTTGCATTGGTGTCTCATTTAAAGCCAAACAAAATAGATGATGCATTATTGGATGAGGATTGGATTATGACTATGCAAGAAAAATTAAATCAATTACAAATGAACCAAGTTTGGGATTTAGTTCTGAGACCTCAAAATCATTCCATCATTAGCACCAAGTGGGTGTTTAGAAACAAGCTAGATGAGCATGGTAATATCATTAGAATAAAGTTAGGCTTCTTGCTCAAGGCTATAGCCAAGAGGAAGGGAGAGACTATGATGAAACATACGCTCCTGTGGTTAGACTAAAAGCTATTCAAATTCTCTTAGCCTTTGCATGTTTTAAAAACTTTGAACTTTTCAAATGGATGGCAAAAGTTCTTTCTTAAATGGTTTTCTTAGTGAAGAAGTTTATGTTGAGCATCCTCTCAATTTTGAAAATCAAAAATTTTCAGATCATGTTTACAAACTTACTAAAGCTCTCTATGGTTTGAAACAAGCTTCTAGAGCTTGGTATGAGAGATTTAGTAAATTCTTGTTGGAAAATTATTTTGACAGGGGGAGTGTTGATAAAACACTTTTTATAAAAATAAAAGATCATGACATTCTTATTGTGCTAATATATGTTGATGATATTATTTTTGAAAGCATAAATGATTCTCTATGTGAAGAATTTTCAAAATTGATGAGCAATAAATTTGAAATGAGTATGATGGGAGAATTAAACTTCTTTTTGGGTTTACAAATCAAACTAACTTTAGATGGAATTTACATCTTCCAATCTAAATATATAAAGGATCTTTTGAGAAAATTTGAACTTCTAGATGGCAAACATATGGACACTCCTATGAGTTTATCCACCTCTTTGGATAAAGATTATCAAGGCAAGGATGTTAACCCTAAACTATATAGAGGCATGATAGGTTCATTGCTTTACTTGACAGCATCTAGACCCGACATCCTCTATAGTATTTGTGTTTGTACTATATTTAAATCAAATCCTAAGGAATCACACCTAAGTGCCATGAAAAGGATTTTTAGATGCCTTAGACGCACATCTAACTTGGGATTATTCTATTATAAATATGGTTCATTTGATCCGAAAGGTTTTTCGGATACGGACTTTGGAGGTTATAAGGTAGATAGGAGAAGCACAAGTGGTGCTTGTTACTTTTTAGGCAATGCATTAGTGATATGGGTGAGTAAAAAATAAAATTCTATTGCTTTATCTACTATCGAAGCTGAGTACATATCCGTGAATAGTTATTATACACAACTCCTGTGGATTAAACATCAATTGACAGACTATAGCATGCATCTAGAAAAGATTCCTATTATGTATGACAACACTAATGCCATTAACCTCACAAAGAATCATTTACATCATTCACATACTAAGCATATTGAAATTTGATATTATTTTATTCATGATCATGTTCAAAAGAATGATGTATGCATTGAATATAGGAACACTAAAAATCAATTAGCATATATTTTAATAAAAACTTTGGACAAAAATAGATTCTGCTATTTGAGGAATAATCTGGGGATAATGTATATTAAATGAATATATCTTGCTATTTATTTTGTTATGTGAGTTTGTATTTGCTTAAAAAAGATTGGAGGATTGAGACAAGATGTCTAAAATTGTGTTTTTCGAGCTATCGTATCGATACCTTGTTCAATGTATTGACATGTTTCACCAACGTATCGATACATTTACAACTTTGCTAGAATAGATGTCCAAATGTTTTGATATCTTCTCAAAGGTATCGACACCTTTTTGATGGTGATATAAATCCTTACGACTCAATATATCGATACATTCCTAAAATGTATCGATACCTTCGTGACAAAGATTCAAGCTCCAAAGTCAAAATGTATCACACGTTTGCCCAATTCAAACCAAAAACTACATTAGTTTGTAAAGATTTGTTAAATTTATGTCCACATCATGGTTTTGAAAAATGGCATATAATTAGTTTTTTCTATTATGGTTTAATATCCGAGACCAAACAATTTGTTAAAACTTGTGTAATGGGGAATTTTTGAAAAAAAATCTAGATAAAGTATTAGATTATTTAGATCACTTGACCAAAAATTCATAATCTTGACATACCACTAGTTCTTCACATAATTCAGTTAGATTTAATCTAGTTAATTTTAGAGGAAGAAAATATAATTTAAGTCAAGAAAATGATACAAATGCTAAGGTTGCTAGTTTGTCAAAAAAGATTAAAGCTATGAAACTTAGAAAAGCAAAATAAGTTCAATTCATTAAGTATGAAGATGTTTGCAATATTTGTAATAACATTAAACATTCAATAAATGAATATCCAAACCTTTCAGTGTTTAGAGAAGCTATACATGAACAAATGAATGTCATAAATTATGCTCAGAGGCCTTACCTATCTCCATCCTCCAATACTTACAATCCAAATTGATGAAATCATCTGAACTTTAGTTAGAGAAATGACCATAATACTTAGACATCCCAACCACAAAGGCCTTCTAATACTCTTCTATATAATCAGTCAAAGTTAAAACCCTTAAAGAAACCATACATACATTCATTAAAAAGCAAGAGTAATTTAATAATCAAATAGCCTAGTCATTAATTGATTTGAAAGATACTCTTGTAAAATTTAGATCAGCACTTAGCATTCATGAGAAAGGTAAGTTTTCATCTCAATCATATCCCAACTCAAACAGCCAATCAAATTCAAAAGTTGACCAATACATAAACCATATTGAATCGATTACTACTCTTTGTAGTGGTAAGATTGTTAACAAGCCATTCTTGATATGTATAAGGAAGAGGAATCAATCTCTACGAGTAAAGAAAGGGATAATAAACTTGCACCTATTGTAGATAAGATCGAACCAACACCTGTGCCACCATTTTCTCATACATTGATCTCTCCAAAGAAATCAAATCATAATTCATAAATTTATGAGATTTTTAAACAAGTCAAGGTCAAAATTCTTTTGTTAGATGTGATCAAATAGGTATCCTCTTATGCCAAACTTTTAAAATACTTGTGCACAATAAAAAGAAAATTGAATGTGAAAAAGAAATCTTTTCTAGCCAAATAAGTAAGTACAATTCTTCAGAATAATAATACAATCAAATACAAGGATCCAGATTGTCCAATAATTTCATGCATTATCAGAGATCATAAAATTGAACAAGTTTTACTTGATCTTGGTGCTAGTGTAAATCTGCTTCCATATTTAGTTTATTAACAACTCAACTTAGGTGAGTTAAAACCAATATCTGTGACTCTTTTACTTATCGATCGATCAGTAAAAGTGACAAGAGAAATTATAGAAGATGTGTTAGTTAAAATTGATAAGTTTATTTATCCGGTGGATTTTATTATTTTGGATACACAACATGTAAAAATATGTAATATGATTCCAGTTATTTTAGGACGTCTATTTTTAGCAATTTATAATACCTTGATTAATTAGAGGAATTGAGTCATGAAGTTATCATTCGACAATATGGCTTTGGAGCTTAATGTTTTTAATACGTGCAAGCATCCATATATTGAAGAAGATGATGAAAATGAGGGAGATAGTATTATTGAAAATATTGTAGAAGCCCAATTTCAGAAAGAAATTTTTTTTGATCCTTTAGAAACATGTTTAGTTAATTCATATGAATCCAGTATGGAGTTAGAGTTTAGTGTTTCTAATATATGTTTATTACTAAATTATGCATAGGTGATGGAGAGCAAAGGATAAAAGTCACGCTTTGAAGATTTAGGATAATTAAATGCCGACAAACAAGGTGAAGTACTCAAGTAGTATTTAAAGACTCTATCTAAAGGATTAAAGTACACTCACTTTAGAGATGAATACATATTTTCAGTTATCATTTCTTTTACTCACACGTGCAAAAAAGAAAGAATTATCTACCCTATTTCTGATAGTAAGTAGATAAGTCCAACATAGGTAATGCCTACAAAATTTAGAATCACAATGGTCAAAAATAAAAAAAAATAAATCATTTTTAACACGAATCTCTAAAAAAGTAAATGCTGTCTCTAGAAAAAATATTTTTCTTTCATCATTTTTTGACTAGGTTTTAGGAAAAGCAGTAAGTTATCTTTACTACTATTTTTTTATGATTATTTGAGTTATTATCAACTTTTCATTGCACAATGGACTTATAACAAGTGATATAATATGTTAGAAATTTTCTACTCACACATACAAAAAAGAAGGAATTATCTACCCTATTTCTAATAGTAAGTGGATAAGCACAAGTAATGCCTACAAAATTTAGAATCACAACGGTCAAAAATAAAAAAGATAAATCATTATTAACGTGAATCTCTAAAAAAATAAATATTGTCTCTAAAAAAAATCTTTTTCCTTTATCATTTTTTGACAAGATTTTAGGAAAAGTAGTAAGTCATCTTTACTACTATTTTTTTTATGATTATTCAGGTTATTATCAACTTCTCATTACAGGATGGACTTATAACAAACGATGTAATATGTTAAAAATTTTCTAATAATCAAGAAGATAAAATTAAATTCATTACGGATGGGCTGAGTAAGGAGTATTTAGACGATATTCTATTGACTCTTGAGATGCATTCTTGTGGATCTATGTAAGGATAACTCCTCAAATTATGAGATTTATTTTTGAATAAGCATGAATAATATAGTCTTGGGAATCTGACTATAAACAATCTTCTTTGTCAATTTTTAAGAAAATTGGATGGAAAGCTTATCCTAGACCCCTAGAAGGCATTCAAGCTATTACTGAAAGTAAAACCAGAGTAACATGTGAACCATAATCACAACTACTAGTAAATAAGTGTGTTTCTTTTTTTTTTATTTGTGCGTTGTTCTTTTTGACCTTTATATGTACTTATTATTTACTTTTTAAATTTTTACTGCTTATTTTCAAATCAGTTGTCATTCTAGTCAGGCTATCTATATAAATGTCATTATTTTATTTTATTTTTTCTCTATAAATATATTAAATCACTCTCAAAGTTTAGTCTAATATAAAAATAAAAAATATCCCAGTTTGTCAGATTCATAGTGTATGTGTCTTTTATGGATCTAGTTTTAGAAAAAGATACAGTGTTTGTTAATGCAACAAGCAATATGAAAAGGGTATTAGTTGAGCGAAGAATTCATTTAATCTATAGGGGAGGTAGAAGAATTCATTTAGTCTCTAGGGGAGGTAGCCTTGGGTTCATGGAGTGTGTATCCTTAGGTGTATTTATATGTGACAGTCAAGTTCTACATATTATTCATATACCTTTAACTGAAAGAAAAATTACAAGAATAACAATTGGAGAGGAGCTTAAGGTAACCTCTATGCACAAACATATTGTTAGAATGATTTATAATTTTGAAGTCTTTATATGTCTTCCAGGTGATTTTGGTACTTTGAAAGAACTTTTTCAAGTTACTTCTTGGGCTCAACTGAATATTCATCAAAAACCTATAGGTCTGTTAAATATTAATAATTTATTTGATGACTTATTATCTTTTCTTAATAAAGTTGTGGAATAATATTTTATCTTACACTTGGCACGAAAAATCCTAGTCACTGCTTCAACTCCTAATCAGTTGATTGACAAATTAAAAAGCTTCATCTACAAGTCTGATCCGATAATAGTTCAGATAAATCAGTTTGGGAAAAATACCAAACCGCGTAAGTCAGATTTGACGCTCTGACTGTAAATTTTTATGATAAAGTGTAAGCTAGATTTAACGCTCTAACTGTAAGTTTTTATTATTTGATTAAAAGCAAGTTTGTTTTTCTTTTGTAAATAAATAAATAAATTAGAATATTTGTTAAATATTGGTTATTAATCCTTATAGGAAAATGTGTATTGTAGGTTTATCTTTTCAGTAAAAGCTAACTCAAGTGATATCTCTTATGTTATATCTTTTTATATTTAGATATTGAGGATAATGTCTCAAATTGGTTAGGGGGAGGGATAGTTAATATTATATGTTGTGTTTTCTATGTGTTGTTTTTATGTGTGTTAATAAAAAGAATGAGAAAATTCACTAACAGTGTCTAATTTCTATAAAGATGGCTGAATAAAGGATTTTTTTCTTCTTTCAATTCTTGAGATGCATCTTAGTAGTGTAAACAAATAGTTTTTATGTGTTTTTGTTATCATTTGGCCTTGATTTTTGAAATTTATAATATAACACCTAGTCCAAATTTGTCAACAATATTATCCTCTTTGGTTCAACCCTTTGGGCTCAAGGTTTTATTCTTAATAATTGATGGTTATCCTGAGGACTTCCCAAGAGGTCACCCATCTTGATACTACTCTCGTCTAAGCACGCTCAACTGCGTAGTTTTTGGAGTTAAATTACCACCTATTCTAAAAGGTCTTGTTAATAACTTAGTTTCAACTCTACATATATAGCCCAGAAATTTTTTCTCCTATTTTGATGTGGGATTTGGTTCATCCCTACTATCCTAGAAGCCTGTCAGAAGTTGCTCCTTACTCAGACACCCTTGTCTCAACATCATTTCCTGCCCTCATCGGACCGGGATGTGACATACAACAAGTTTTTGTTATTTACTTTTGTTTAGATTATTCAAATCTGTGAACTCTCGTTTAATTATTGGTTCAATGGTTGTGTCCATAGATCTATTAAGCAAGAATTTTATAAATTATTCTTATCACACACACACTTTGATGCATGATTATGGGTTGTAAGTTGAGAATTTGACAATATTTGTTTTGACAATTTCATTAGACCTGTATCTAAGGGCTGAAAAAAAAGAAAAATAATCATAACTAAATAATTGTTCATTTCCTAAAGAGGCTCATAGGGGTGTCTTAACACCTATTGTCTTAAGGCCAACTGGTTTGGGAGTCATTGGCTGATGAATTAGGTTATAAATTTATTTAAGTTTGAAATCATTTCCTAAAGAGGCTCGTAGGGGTGTCTTAACACCTAATGCCCTAAGGTCAACTGGTTTGGGAGTCATTGGCTGATGAATTAAGTTATGAATTTGTTTAAGTTTAAAATCATCTCCTAAAGAGGCTCGTAAAGGTGTTTTAATGTACTGGTTTAAGTCTGTCAACAATATTGTCCGCTTTGGCCCAACCCTTTAGGCCTTAATCTCAACGTATCAATACGTTTGCCCAAACGTACCGATACCTTTGCTTCTGATCCTCCTTTCGAGGACTACAACTTTAATTGGCCATAACTTTTAGCTCGGATATCCGCTCGAAACCCATAATATATCAATGGAAAGCTCTACAAAAAAGATTGGAGATGATTTTGATGTCAAAAATTTAGTTCTTTCTCATAAGCTCTTATCCTACACCATAATCTTACCCAAGACATATTCTTCAAGTTTTATACCCTCTTGTGCATAATCTAAACACGAAGACATGGACGAACACTCTTGAGGGATTTATAATCATGCCTAAATGCTAAGGGACGGGTTTCACAACTCTCCCCTCTTAATTGAATTTTGTCCTCAAAATTCTGTATGACGTAATGAGTATGCAGAACAAAAATAATACTAAGCATACAACTCCCCTTTTTCCCTTAATAATCAAATAAAAGTATTTTAGAATACCTCACTTGTTATTTATTACCAGGAGAAGGAAATGCAACTTCTATAGAATAAAAGAGTAATAAAAATAAAACATACGTCACATAAAATTGTATGTGATATCAATTGTAATGCCTGGTCCAAGTCTGTCAATAATATTGTCTGCTTTGGCCCAACCCTTAGGGCCTTACGATTTTGTTCTTGGAATGGGTATCCGAGGACTTCCCAAGAGGTCACCCATCTTGGTACTGCTTTCCTCCAAGCAGGCTTAACTGTGTAGTTCTTGGAGTTAAACCACCACCGATCCCAAAAGATCTTATTGATAATTTGATTCCAACTCTACATATATAGCCCAGTAACTTTCTCTCCCATTTTAATATGGGACTCGGTTCATCCTTACCATCCTATAAGCCTGCTAGAAGCCGCTCCTTGCTCAGGCTCCCTCGCCCCAACGCCACTTTCCGCCCTCATGAGATCGGGATGTAACAGGCCCACCCGCTTTCGCCTGGTTTGTTCCCAAACCACCACCATCGTAC
>JAVXUL010130750.1:0-15791 GCA_035590515.1 Trichilia minutiflora
TTCAAGGGAGAATTAAGATTCTTGCTTGTTTTACCTTAAGGATTGATTCAACTTATCAAGTAAGTATTAACTTGTGGTGTTAATTCAATTTTTCCAAATCTTTATACTCTTTGTTATCAATTTCTTACTGTTTTGGGGGTGAAGGGTTCTTTTAGATTGATTGAATTTAGGTTTAGGAACAATATTTGAAACAGAGGTGATCTAGACATTGATTCTAGGTTATTGCCGTATCATTTAGGCCATAGAACAATCAATTTAAATGAAAATGTAATGCATAAAGGGGCTTAATATCCTTACCAGGAACTTGATTAAAGCCTAAATACGTTGAATTGACAATCAATTTTGCAAAGCCCCAAGTTTGGGTTTAGAACTCTAATTCTTTCTTTGAATTTGTTAACTGAATTTGACATAACAAGGTTGCTAGAATGCAAAGAAGTTGGTGTAGGGTTACTTTTTCAGTGAAAATTTACAAATTAATCGGTTAAACTTTGGAAATCAAAGAAATGAAATTCATAGAGAGAAAAAGAGAGAACAGGAGAAATGAGGGGGAGAGTGAATGATTTTGGCCATTATTTAGCCTTATATATAATGTAAGATAAAATTACTAAAATGCCCATGAGTTCATTAAAGGAGAAAAATTTTAGAAGGGGAAATTTTGGTCATTTTACTTGAATATCGATCGATTTGATCAAACAAATTGACCAATTCATTTAACTGAAGTTACATTCATTTGAATGAATTGCCTAATATATCCAATCAAAGTCTATTGGAAAAGATTCATGAATTTATCTATTTTAACGAACCAAATCACTCGTTTGATCGAATGTGATTCATTCAAATAAATTGATGAATTCATTTAATTGGGAATTTTTATGAGTTTCTAGAAAATTTTGAACAATTTATTTGGTCGAACGATTTGCACCTTTCATTCAGTCGAATGATTTGTTTGAGTGAATCCTTTGATTCGTTTGACCAAGCATTCTCTTCTATTCGCTATATCTTTCCTAACTCATCCAACTTCCATTTTCATTTACTTTTCTTTTGAATTCTCTTTAAATTCCACATTAGACCCCATTTTAGTGATGATTATTTATTAACGATACCTAGATATACATTTTATAAAAATGATAAAAATGGCCATATAAAGTACAATGACTAAAATACTTTTAACTGTAGATATAAGGTATTACAATTTTAGCTTCTGGTTAATGTCTCAGAAATATTTATCTCATATGAAATCAAACAGATATGCTCAAACAAAATAAAGAGTTCTCAAAACTTTCATCAGGACATAACTTTATTATTGTACAAATATTTCTATTTCAGTATTAGAGTCAAATAATTTAATGCTGCCACAAATATAAAACACATCATATGGAAACAATATCATTCTCTTTATAAAACATTCATAGCAATTATCATTCAAAGCAATCAATGATCTAATATAAATAATAATATCTGTTCCATCATGTGTAATTTCATTCCTTAAGGCCCTGTTTATCATAATCGTTGGGATTTTACTTTTATTCAATGATCTTTATCTCATTCTTTCTTCATTATATTATCTCTTATGTGTATATATAGTATCCCCTCTGAGATCTTACTATCAGTTAGGTATCCCTCTTTAAGGATTTACTCTTACCTAACTTTTCACATATCATGTTCATTTTTTTAGTTAGGTATCTTTATTTAGGGATTTACTTTTACCTAACTTTTCACATATCAAATTCATTTCATCAGTTAGGTATCTCATATTAAGGATTTACTCTTATCTAACTTATCACATCTATACTATCAGTTAGTTATCTCTCTTTAGGGATTTACTCTTATCTAACTAACAACACATCAATGAGTAACTTTACACAATATAATAAACTATATTCATGTTATACTATTTTAATTATCATAATTTATAACAATTCCAAAAGTATTTTAGCTATACCTATTTATATCTTAGTCTCACAAATTAATAATCAACATATCAATCACCATATAACCAATAATCATCTAAACTTAACCCAACCATAGCCTTAAACTTTTATTCTCCCATATTGATAACAAGCATTATCAATTCATTACAATAACCATTATCATTTTATATTTAGATAACAAAAGATATAATTCAAGATCATAAAAAATATCATTTATCATAATCTATAATCAATTATGAAATCATAATATAATTTATTAAGTAAAATAAATGATCAGTCATTAGGTTTTCACGAATTAACAATTGGCTTCACGGCCTCATATAACAATCAAGCTCAATATAGGCTATTTATCCATTTATTTATAAAAAAATGAAACATAAATCAGTAAACTTAGAATTTACACCATATTCCTAGCTTCTTAAAACATTACAACACATAAGTTTTATAAATAATTTAAATAAATGAAAAGCCATTGTAAAAGGGTTCACTCAACTTAGAGAGGGTACACACTCTTTATAATCTCTCGTGTTACATGGGCTATTCTCTCAAGTGTTTGATACCTAACCCTACAAATCAATATTTACATTAATCTCTATTCCTTAAAGGATAGCATGACAATTTTATATGCACTATTATACACACTAATCCTGTATTTGTAAATCAACACCTATTTATTACATTCAATCCGTTTTTTTATCATTTATCTAATTTCTAACAATGAAATCCTGTGACTAGGTTATAACTCAATAATTATCAATAATTTGGCCCTCTAACTTACTACCTAGTATGGTTTCCACCAATCAAATTTTAATTTCTTATAATTAAGCCTTCAAACTAATAATTTTGACATGTAAACATCAATTTCAATCTCATTTAGTTATGATTATACAAAATTCTTAAATAACTAGTAAAACCATAATATGTACAATAAATTTAATATTTAATTCAATCCAAATATGAAATTAATACTAGAAAATGTTAATAATCTTAACAATAGATTAAATTTAACATTAAGAAGCTTTAATCCTCGTTAGTTATATAAAATCCCCTGGGTAAATAATTCCTTGGCCAAAACGATAAAAGAAAGCCTGTAGAGTATAGAAGGTGTCGAATATTGATGATTTAAAATGAAAAATAGAAATTTAATTGGCGAAATGGTAAGGCAATATGAAGATTATAGAGAGACAGAGAGTTAAGAGAGAGAAAGACATTATAGGCCATGAGAAGGAAGAAAAAATGAAGAGGATGAGGGCTGAACCTTATATATAAAGCCTATATAATTTACTAGAATGCCATTGAAATTAAAGAAAAGAAAAAGATTTCAAAAGGGTCAAATTTGGGATTTTAAGGAGAACATAAACCTGACATCGATTTAGCATGTTTTGAAAAAATTTACCCTAAGTCTGACTCATAATTGGACATTGGTCTTCCTTTAATGGCCAGAACTAGCACTTAGTTTAGCATTGATCTAGTGTTTTGACTCTATTATCTCCTTTATCTAATATTTGATTTTAAACTGACTTCTTTTTATTTGACTGACTCTCTATCCTCTTTAAGTAATAAAAATCGGTTAGTTAATTGCTTATCTCAATTAGTGAGAAATTAGGTTGAATCCTCGAGTGTTCAGTTGACAATTCAATGAAACTCTTTCTAAACTTAATCCTTTATCATCCAAATCTTCTTAAATTTAATGTTTAACTTTGATATCATATCCTATACTCATTAATCACACTAGTATAGAGATTATGTCAAAATGATGAAAATTCTCATAAGTAATAGAATGACCAAAATACACCTAGTAAAAGAAATGGGGTGTTATAAAATCCCCTTGTCACTTTTATAACAATATTTCTTTATTAAATTTGACCCCAATCTAATAGACAATTTACTATCCCTTATTAACTCCACTAAATCAAATCTAATTTCCTATTATTTTGTACTTAATTCACTCACTCTAATTCATAAACAATAAATTCGAACTCAAATTACTAAAATTAAACCAAATGCCTGAATAAACAGTAAAACCTTAATTATACAGTAATCTTAATTCATAAATCTAATTCAAATATGAAAATAATACCCAAAATGGATGTAGAAATCTTACCAAAAATTGTTTTAGGCTTTAAAGACCAAAATCTTTGCTGATTATAGGAAACACCTAATTTTTCCTAGGTTGGTTTCTTGTCCAAATCAATGAAATAATACTTATAGGATGAAGAAGGTATGATTTTATTGTGACTTTATATGAAAAACAAGAGTTTAAATGGTGAAAAATCAAAGAAATGGAAGGGAGAAGAAAACGTTAGGAAAGAGAGGGTAGAAAGGAGGGAGGAGGAAAAGTAATCGTTTTCCTTCACTGTTAGCCTTTATATGATGCCTTTTATAATTATCAAAATTGTTAGGGTAGTCTGTGTTAGAAACCCATTCATATTATCGATTTCAGGGTATTTTATATTTAATCATTATATAATATATATTGTATATATTATTAATAAAGAAATTATTTCTGTATATATATATAAGTTGTTACTTCTTTTTTATCATTATAATGAATAGAGTATATATATGAATGCCTAGATAATTAGATTATCTAAATTATTTCTTACATATAAAATATCAATTGGATATTGATATCGTATAATAGGCACACTGAATGCTTTGATGAATATAATGAGATGATTTTAGTACGGGTGACAATAAAGGTTATGTTTCTAGAACATCAGTATGGATTAATAATTATAGAATTATTTTTGAATGTGACAAAAAAATGATGAATTACATAAAATGTATACAATCAATGATTTGTCATTTAATTGTATTAGTGTACGAAATACTCCTTTGACCTGAGATATCATAGTATTAATTGATATAGATGTATATGATTTATGTAGTGTATAAGTATAAGATTATTCACATCTTGCACAAGAAGCTAGTTTGGTCACGGGTTATTTATATCTGGATATGAATGAATATCAAGATTGGATCTATCAACTTTATATATATGTATGATTTCAAATTCTCGTTGACTTGGTCCAAATTCAAGTTCCCAGATAAACATTAGTAAATGGTTGAAATACTAAATCCTAGCCAAATAGTGATAAATATTGTACGAAAGAGTTTACAGTGATAAGTTCAGTGTGTAATAACTGGTGATTTAAAACAAACACTGAGTTTAGGATTTTGAATTTCTGTGAACCCTAACTTAGTTGGGATTAAACGATGGAAGGATATAATCCACGTGGTACATATAATTGAAACTAAATGGTTTGATGAACATTTTCTTCATTATGGTTTAAGGACTATGACACTTGCTAGATGTTAACCATAGTTGTTGAGTATTCAGATAGTTTAAAATAAGATTGATGATATCGATTTCGACTCACGGTTAATGTCATTGTAAAACCAAGAGGCACAATCAATAACTATATGCTATCTTGTTAACTGAAAGAGAATAAATATTATTTATAAGAGAGCTAACATTCTCGAAGATAATATTTGATCAAAAAGAGTAAATTGATTATATGTTAAATAGTTTAATAAAACCAAGAGCTTGATAAATTAACCATTATGTAACTTAATATAAGTTATAATATTCTATTAATATTAGAGAATATAAATAAAATTAATTAAAATAGGTTAAAGGTGGTTTGACTAGTTTTAGGACAAGCTTGGTATTAAAAGGTTTAATGATGTAAACTTGTCTTTATACATTATATTATTACAAAGCTTATTGGATAAGCTCTAGGAATCAATTGTCTATGACTCATTTGATGAGGGATACTTAGGTCATTATGTATATGCAAATAAATATGGGTCAAATTCTAAAATTAGGAAGAATTAATCAATTTTTCCAAAATTGAAAGAAAATTCAAGCTCACATATCTTTCTAGGTTTGGCCAAAGTAAGAAAGCATTAAGGTGGTTTGAGTCTTTTAAAGATCCTACAATTGTGAGTTTAATTTTCATCAATTATCACTAAAGTTAGTGATTAAAGTATTAATTATGGTTAATTTGCAAGATTAAAAACCTTAATGCATGTTTATGTCAACAAACCCTAATTAGCATGTTAATCAACCTTTTAAATGGTATTAGAACATGATTGAACTCGTTAATTTCTTGATTACATGCTTGATTTATGTTAGTTATGCTTGAATTTGATTAATATGACATGTTGATATAATTAAGGTTTATGGACGAAATTAAGGCTTTTTGTTCTATAATGCTTCTTTAGTGGAGAGGATGATGAGTAGTTTATAATTTTGTATTTTAATGAGATTAGATGAGTCATATGATGATGATGAAACCATGGATGCATTAATTTTCATAAGATAAAATAAAAGTTGAACAAGAAAACCTATCTTATGCATTTGGCCATACTCACAAAAGTTGTGTTTGATAAAATGATGCCATGAATGTGATGTTTTTCATGAGATTAAAATGATTATCACACATATTATGCCCTAATGATTCGGCCATGTTATACCCCATTATATATGAGATGTGATCGGCAAGAGATAGGAACTCCACCTCCCTAAACCTTTACCAACACATGTATATATAACAACATACTTGCATAATTAAGCATACCCTTGTGAACATTTTAATTAAAAGCCTCTCAGGGCATATTTGACATAAACCCATACATGTATATATACATACAAAAATACTATATATGAGTATGTTTATCATACATACTTAATATAACAGTAACATCTAGGGCTCATGCCCTCAGTTATTACACATGATAGGACCCAACACATATATGTCCCTATGTGACTGAAATTGGTGTCCATCATCTCCAAGCTAGTTCCCCAAAGTTCTTGATGCCTCACCAAGAAGCTGCTGATTAGGTGATCCTAAAACAAAACAAAAATCTATGGGGAGGGTAAGTCGTGTGAACGACCTAGTGAGTAGATATAAGATAAAAAAAGAAAAATCACAAATTAATTCTTAAAATCATATGAAATCATCAATCAAGAATCTTGTAAAATTATAATATGAATGGTTTTCGAGCAACTTGATCATAATAAATAGAACATTAAAATCATAAGATATAACATGATAGTAATATTAAATATTACACCAATATCCATAACCCAAGGAATACATGGTCATACTCAGTGGAAACTTGGCACCATATGAGCAAAGTAGGAAAAACATGAACATGGTCATACCTAAGGTTGTGACCTTACACCATTAGGTAGAGTAAATTAGTTATACTCATGAGTAGATCAATATAACATGATAAGGGATGGTACTTCACTGGTGGTTTAAAACATATACATAAATAATATGCATTGGCAACACTACTTGTTTAAGTTCATGCAAAAGTCAAATGTACCACATCATGAATAACAACAACAAGAAAAATGATCAAATAATAGTTGGTTATGAAGCAAAGTATTATAGCATTCAAGTACATTAAACTAAACTTATATAATGGCGTAAATTAAGTAATATATAGTCATTACTTGTAAAACATAATATATACATGAAACATGAAGAATTTAGTTTCCAAAACTTGTAAAACATTAGTATCCACTCACAAATATACTGATCAGAAAACCTAACCTAATCTATAGTTGGTGAAGGATCTCGCGGAAAATCTATAACACAGAAATATAACAGTTTTGTTAACGCACTGTCTAAAATATAACTGTCTCTACCACAACCCCCATCATAATATATATGCCTTTGATATATCATTAGAAATATTATTGAATCTAATTTCTCATGGTATCTGATTCGTGAGATAATTCAAGATGTATCCCAAGTTACACTAAAAACATTGCATACTGCTCAATGATACCTTGCCCTGCACCACTAATTTTCATATATAATTGCAATAATTGTATCTAGTTTAATACAAAAAGATCGATCATCAGTTGGAATCATAAAACTCGAATTAGGTCTCATATGCCATATACTGGTCATTTGAGATTTTCTAGACAGATTTGAGCAACCTGAACCAATCAAGCTCTAATCATGTCTTTATAACTTATTAACCAGCAAACACACATCCATACTCATCATTATTCATCACCACAGTCACCCAACTCCATAATCCATGAAAGAAAATCAAATAGAGACATAGAAGTAAGCATAGTTACCTTGGGTTTACACTTGATGCGCAGATTTTTAGCTTCTATTTAAGGCCTAGGTTGAAATTCAAGGTATAATGGTTGATTTGCAGTAAGAATTTAGGTTAAACTAATATCAAAAATTTGGATATGGTAAGGAGGATGAAGTGGATGAATTTGGGGTGCTTGGTGCTTATATAATGACAAAAGTGACCAGTTTGACCGGTCACATCCCTTTCCTCTTTTTTTTTCTTTTTTTATTCTTTCAAACTAAGATATAACTCATAGTTTATTGGCATATCCAACACTTAGAACCATATTACTTATGTGCTTTAAAAAAATGCATAGAAAAATCATGAATGTTACAGGCCAAGTATGATTAATGATGCAAGTGTTATGTTTTTGATATTAATTATGCCTTGGTTGGATTAATTTTGTGTCATGAACATAATTAACATGCCTAAAGTGTTTGAACATATTGATTATGCATAATTGTTATGTGTATTGATGGATTAATGCATTGTTTAATAGTTAAACATGTGATATGATCATGTATATGTGTGATTGAGAGTTAATTGTAATTAGGTGATCATTAGCATTACTTTTATAGCCTCAATTGTATTAGGGAAATATGCAATTAATTGTTAATTGTGTTAGTAGCTTATTTATAGATTGATTAATGAATTGAATTAATCATTTAGGCATAATTTTAATACTAATTATATTAGTATTTAGGTAATTTCACTTAAATAATACTAATTAATATGATTAATTAGTTAATCATGTACATGTATGCATTTTGGATAATATATACATGTATGAATGTGTAATGTATGAATATGACAACAAGAAAGGCTTATATAAGAAGTGATCTCATAAATTTATTTGAAAGTTAACAAGTAAAATGCAAATATTTTCATTTTTATTCAAATTTTTGGTTAAATGAAGTTTCTCAAAGAAAAAGTCAAGGCTTGGTGGCATTTTTCTCGTATGCTTTGACTTGTTTTTGAAAATTTAAAAAATGCAACGATAATGTTTGTTGACTTTAGTCGCATTGAACAAAAATCAAGTTAGTCTAAATTTACAACCAATGACGTCACTTGTTTGACAAGTAATCTCCACCAAGTGAAGCAATTTGAGTACTTAAACATCAAGTAATAAGCTAAACCAATAATATTATCACTTATCGAATAAGTAATAATTAATCGAATATATGATTTAAGGACTTGAATCATAAATAATCCACACATGCAAGATGAGTATAATTAGACAATCATAAGGTAATTATTTGTGAGACAAATAATCTAAACAAATTGAGCAATAAGATTACTAGTAAGACAAGTAATCTTAACCGAGTTATGAATAATAAATTATTTGTTAGACAAATAAAACTAGCGAGTATAAAGTTTACTTGTAAAAAAGGTAATATTACTTTAAAAATTACTATTTATATAAATAATGATCACGTAAATAGTATTAGAGATATGCTCTAGAACTAATTGTGTTATATTATTCAGGGCTATCACCATATTGTATATATATTATAAATATTAATTGTAAATTTATTTACAATTAATAAATAGCATTAATTATATCATTTTGCATTCTATCAGTTGCGATATTAATTGATAATTTGATTCTGAATGCAAAATAAGATCCCGTGATGTATTACACGTCAAAACTCTATCTACAATATGTTGTGGATAGAGAATAGAGTCTATGATTTAAATACATCCAAATAAGTTCCTGGTTGAGGTAATGTCATTAGGGACGATGATATTGCATAACTGACATGTTTTATTATTGCTAATGATTAGTATTCGATGCTAATAATTGGGTGACAAGTCTCATGTCACAAGAGCATAAACTTGGATAGTGCGTTTGTGAATATATTACTGAACGTGATCAATCGCGATGAATCATATGGGTGAATATCCACAGTCAATGATAAGTCACATAGTCATACTAGTGTACCACTGGTCCTTTAACCTGAGATATCACGGTTGCTCTCTACACTGAGGCACATCGTTCACTTGTGTATATCGCATTGGGCTAGTCATGCCTGATAAAAGAAGCTTGATGGCAATGTGTTCTTTTTGTATGAGGACAGGTGATGTTCAAGATGGAATTTGCTGGCTTAGATATTTGAGCTTGAGATCTTAGGCAGGGATGTTATACACGAGGATTAAATGTTTGGCCAAAGTATATTTATTCGAAAATGTGTTTTAGATAAGTGAATTTCGTATATGATTTAAGTTTTTGATCCTATGATTAAGTTAGGGATTTGACTATACCATGACCCACACTCAATCAGGAGTCGACAGCAGAGGAACTTTACTATATGCACGTACGACTTTTAGTGCTTATTTAGAATCTTTATTCATCATGTCCGGGGGTCATGATATCTTGCTAGAGGTTACTCATGATCATTGATAACTTCAATTACAGAGAGTTGTATCAAAGTGTTGCCAAATGTTTGTATACATATTTATGTCCAGCTCACGATAAACCTAAGGGGGTCATAGACAAGTCAATCGATGTCTACAGTAGTTATAAATGTTTCGTATGTCAAAACTAAAATATTATCTAATTATTGATCAGATGATATAAATTCTTTAAAGCAAATAATAAATTTCTCGATAATGACATACTAGCACTTGTATGTTCGAGAAATATTTCAATGATTTTAATATATCTGAATATGATTTATTGATATATAGAAAATATATTTACATATCAAAGATTTAAATAAATAAAGTTATTTATTTATTATAAATTAAATAATGGTTATTTAATTAAAATAAATCCTTGAATGACAAATGGCATTATATGATTTTATCAAATGTGAAATTTTCCTCAAATATTAATTTTTCAAATATATGATTTGGATTAATTCTTTAATTAGATTAAAGAAATAAATAAAAGAAAAATATAAATGATATGTAAATATAAATACATATATATATGTATTTATTTATATATTAATTTGATTAATATATATATTATTAATAATATATGACATTATTCATTAATATAGATTAATGGAAAAGAAAGATTTTTTCAAAATGCTAGCCAATGAAATGCAACCATGTGTAATACATTATAACATTTTCTTTTGTTTTATTGAAATAAAAAGGAAATGGGTTTTCATGCTTACACGTTGGCAAGCATTTGGGATTTGATTCAATTGGCTTTCTTCTTCTTCTTCCTTGGAAGCTCATGGGTGATTTTGGAAGCCATTAAAGAAAGCTTGGTTTTCATGGTTTCTTCATTTTCTACCAAAGAAAAGAAAGAGAGAAAAGGAAGATGAAATTGAAAACTTGTTTTCTTGAAGTTCCACTCTTCCATAATTGTGTGTATGTTAGTTTGCTAAGTGTAGAAAACCATTAGATGGCTTATGGAAGCCATGGAAGTTTTCTAAGTTTTCAAAAGTTCTATTGAAACCATTGAAGAGATATTGGTGTGTGCATACTTTGGAGGCAAGTGAAAAAGCTCATTGCTTGTTCCAAGCAAATCCTTAAAGGTATAAATTGTTACCTTTTATGTTTAAATGGTTTAAACTTTTGAAAAATTCAAAAACTATGCATAGATAGCCATTAGATATCCTAGGATGCTACAATTGTTATTAGCAACTTATAAATAGTAACCCAATTCAGAATAATAATAGATTATTTGTGTGATAAGTAATATATATTACACAAACAAACTGTACTTGTATGACAAGTTAAGTTAAATCGTGCTATCAGAGTGACTTGCTATATATAACACCAGTTATGCATATATACATGTGTATATAAGATATACTTGTGTATATATGTATAAAAGATGATAACTATTCACGAGATGAATAATTATCGATGTGAATGCTTGGCATCAATAGATAGTTTTGTGAGAACAATTTAGGTTGAGAGAGTCATCACATGAAATGTGAACGAGAGTTTGAAAACTCTCCCTTAATAATTATCGTATCCATGCTATTGTAGGATAGTTGATGACATAAATTTTCTCAAGATTTCTATTATGTGAAGGATATGAGATTTGTGTAATTAAATCGGGCTTATCTGGTTCTCGATGGTATTCAAGTTTCAAATAAGATTCTATTATATGATGTTAGAATGAAAATACTATTCGGGAAGGCATAGTAGTTTGGATATAATTTGTGTAGGACTCGAAGATTTTTATTATGTGAGGTGTCTAAAATTAGGGTAAAAGAAAATGAATCGAGTCCTATATATGATAGAAAAAAATGTTCTTTGCTCATTGATGTTAGTGAATGATTCTATGACCTAATCATGTAAGAATTTAAATTTTTTCATCAAACATCATATATCCAAATCAATGAAAATTAAAAGAAACCAAGTCAAGGTTTTGATGGATTACCTTCCAAACTTGACAATTTGATGAAGTTTAAATTCAAAATCATAAGTTCTTTCCAATTTGCACCATCCTCACTTGCTTCTTTATCATGGCCGAACACAAGAGGGAGAGGAAGCCAAAATTTTCAACATTATCACTTAAGGAAAAATGAATAAATCTAATATTTATATTTTCCTTTTCATATCCAATTAAATAATTCTATATTTATCTCATAAATATTGTTATTTAATTAGGATTTGATATAATACAAACTCATTTACAATATATGGATAAACTCATGTTAATATAGATCAATAAGCATTAAACATATATATATATATACACACAAAAAAAAAAATTTAGACAAATCAAAATTTGTCAAGTGTTAACATATTAATCATTAATATATTTAACACTTATCTATTTCTTTAACAATTAAAGAAATTAATTAATTAACTAATTAATCTATATTATGAATTTTGATAAATCTATATTTATAATACATTTACCATAATGCCTTTAGTCAATTATCACATAAGGGTAAAATAATAATTTCAATTTAAATTAAACATTTAATTTAGATTTAACTATTTTATATTAAAATTATATTTTAACATATTTGATAATCACTATTATTATTATAGCATGTAATTTACATTAAATTACATAAATAAATCACATGTATAAATTCTTTTACTCTTTAAAGAATAACATATATATATATATATATAGAGAGAGAGAGAGACCTTTATACTATCCCTGAAGGTGCTAACCCTCGATAGATAATATTTTATCTCTCCCTCATTAAAGAAATGCACAAGAATTTTTGGTGTAATTATGAAGGTTTATCGTTACTTAGCCGTGAGCGTATGCCAAACATTTCGACTTCGAATATTTTAGTCTCATTGGCTATGGATAGTATCTAATAATACATTATAGTCCTTAAATTAAAATAAATAAATTCTTCATTAAACCTTTTATTGATTGTACGTATCATATGGATAATATTCTTTCGTTGTCAAATCCTAATCGAATAAGGATTCATAGAATGTTAAAATCTTAATATCGATTTATTTACAAATTATCGATCATTATGTCATAGATACATCTGCAAGAGCTCTTCGTGTAACATATTAGTTGTTATGGCCATAAACTTATTATCCAGACATTCATCGATATTCGATTAGGAACTCAATTTGAATAAACTCAATGGAAACGATCTATTCAATTCATGGAGTCAACGAATCTCATTTTAACTGTAAATCAAACTACCATATGAATAACGTATAATCAAACTAGTTTTAACATACAAAACATGACTAGCCCTGTGATTATACACCATATAAACTATACGCATCTAAACAAGGTCCGATTCATACGTTTCAGGTCTAAGGACTACATTTTACACTAGCACAATATATTGATAAATCATTAACTACATGCATATCATATGATTTATCAACGTTTGATCACGTTCAATAAATAGTTCTCTAATTATAAATCTATACTAATACTCTTATGACAATACTTATATCGTCAACCTGACATATATCATTCTATGATATCCATAGGTGGCATTTAGTATCCCTACTGTGTAATATAGTTATCTAGTTAATACCATATATGTAGGGAACAATTTCGATAAATTCATTTAACTATTAAAAGTATTTATCATGATAATTTATATACATTCTTTATATTAATATATGAACGTATAAAGGAAGCAACAAATGTATGTAAATAAAGAACATATTCTTTCCTTAATAAATAATGTTTAATAAAAGATCACTGGCCCTAAAACTAACAATATAAATAATTTTTAGGGCATACACTAACAGAAATAAAATTTTATGTAGCTGTGTTTTGTCTTCTCATGATACATCTTATCTTTGGTTAAGTGAATATCACTCTGACTATCACAATGAGCTGTAATAACACATTAATGAAAATTGAGTTTGCCAAACAAACCTTTTAACCATAAGGCTTTCTTGATTACTTCAATTACTATTATATATTTTGCCTCTGTTATAGATAAAGCTATAATATGTTATAAAATAGCTTTTCAACTAATTTTGTATTTGTCAATGCAAAATGCATAGCCTGTAAGTGATCTTATTTTATCAAGATCTTCAACATAATCAAAATCTAGAAAATCAATCAAAGTGTCACTATTTCTTCCAAACTCCAAACAAATATCTGAAATATCACGCAAGTATTTAAAAATTCACTTTACGGTATGTCCGTGTTCTTTTTCTAGATAAGACATATATCTGCTAACAACACTAACTATTTGTGAAATATCATGGCATATACAAATCATTACACATATAATATTATTGACTATGCTTGAATATAGTACATATATCATATAATCTCTCTCTTTATCTGACTTTGGTAGCTAAGTAGTTGATAATCTGAAGTGGTTAGTAAAAGGAGTACTAATAGTTTTTGTATTCTTTATGTCAAACCGTTCCAATACCATTTTAAGCTAGTTTTTCTATGATAAATACAATTTTTCATCTCCTAGATCACTTTTACTTTCCATACCAAGAATTTTTTTTTAGTTACTCCCAAATCTTTCATCTCAAATTAATATTCAACCGAGTTTCCAAAGTTTGAATTTTTTCAAATTCTTAATAGTAATGAGCATGTCATCAATATAAAGCAACAAATAAATGAAAGAACCATGTTTCAATTTTAGTAGATAAACACAGCTATCATACATACCCGATGGACAAACTTGACTTAGCATAAAAGATTCAAACCTTTTATATTACTATTTCGGAGATTGTTTTAACCCATATAATAATTTTTTTAATAAGTAAATATGGTCTTTCTTTTTTTTAACTTCAAAACCCTCGAGTTGTTTTATATAAATTTGTTCTTCAAGTTTACCATATAGAAAAGATGTTTTAACATTAAGTTATTCTAATTTCAAATCATACAGCAACCAAAGTAAGCAGAATACGAACAGAGCTATACTTAACAATATGTGAAAACATATTATTAAAATCAATACCCGGTATCTGATTGTAGCCTTTGTAACTTATCTTACTTTATACCTTATATTTTAATCCTTAGAATATCTTCTTTTTTAAGACTCATTTGCAATCGATAATCTTCTTTTTTAAGACTCATTTGCAATTGATAATCTTCTTTTCTGAAGGTGAATATATTAATCGTAATAGAATGGTAACTTCTCTTTCTCATGTAACTTATTTAGGTAGTCCATATCATCCTCATTGTCATTCACCATATTCTCTCGATGAACTGATGATCTTTTCATAGGAATAGCAAGTTTAAAGTTTCTGATACCTCATTTCCATTTGCAACTAACACAGTTACAATACCTAACAATGCTACAAAGTCAGTGCAAAAGTGTCAATTAAAAAACCTTAGCAAAACGTCAATTCCTTCAAGATCTA
>JAVXUL010130761.1:0-15791 GCA_035590515.1 Trichilia minutiflora
TTTTAAAAATAAATATTGTCTAAATAAATATATTATTGTTAATTATAATATTATTTATTTTTAAAATATTTAATTAATTTTATGGTATAAATAATTATAATAAATAATTAAATTATTTATTTTAAATAATTTAATTATTTAATTAATTTAAAAATTAAAATAAATAATTTAATTATTTATTTTAATCTAATAAATAAATTCTATAGTGAACGCTAGGGAAAGATTAAAAATAAATATTGTCTAAATAATATTTTAATATTTTAATATTATTATCCAATATATAATTTAAAAATATTAGAAATTATTTAATAATATTTAATTAAAAAAAATTTATAAAAATTATGTTATAAAAATAAATTTAATAAAACTTTAAATAAAATAATATTAAAATTATAAATTCTAATATTAAATTTTATTTAATTTAATTAAATAATATTAATTATTTAATGTTATTTAAATGTTTAATTAATATTAATTATTAAATTAATATTTAATCAATATTAATTTAATTATTAATTATTTTTACTATTAATAAAATAATATTTTTATTTTTATTAAATATTATCAAATATATTTTTTTAAAATAATATTTATTAGTGCAAGAAATATCCGATAACTTTCTTACACTAAACAAGGAACAATTCATAGTGATAGAACAGTGTTTATAACTGAATTTGGGTGGTTTTCAAGCTACTTACGAACCCCTCTTTTCTCCTCCTCCTTCTTCTCTTTTTCTTCTCCCTGGTTTTTCTTTTTTTTTTAATCTTTTTTCTAGTGGAGATCAAATCATATGTAGTTTTACTTAGGAGAGAGATGATGATTTTATAATATTAGGGTGATAATTTCTAAGAACTATAAAAAAATTATCATTCAAACTAGTGGGAGCCATATTATTACTTAGCAACAGAAATATACTATATGATTATACTATATGATTGCAAATTACCAACCCAAAAGAAAAAAAATTTGGCGACTTTATATTTTATGCTTACCTTTTAGTCTAGTCAACCATCTATCCTTAAGTTAATTTTTGTAATAAAATATAAAAAAATATAAAATCCCTATTCATGTATAAAAAAAAAGAAAAAAAAGTGAACATTAGAACATCTAATGGCTCCAAAGATCTACATTACATTAGAACATCTAATTAGAACATCTAATGGCTCCAAAGATCTACGTTACACTACAATGATTCCAAAACTCAAACCATATTGACAAAATCTACGTTACACTACAATGATTCCAAAACTCAAACCAGATTGACAAAGACATGTATAAAAAAAAATAATAATAAAATTGAACATTAGAACATCTAATGGCTCCAAAGATCTACATTACACTACAATGATTCCAAAACCCAAACCAGATTGACAAAGACATGATAATGACATCCCTCAACATATAGACATTTAACCTGCAGGTGTCCTACTTTTAGTTTTAGAACTCCTCAGACACAGAACAACTTTGACCTGCGGTGTGAATATTTAAATAGATAAGTACTTTTGGACTCTTATCACCAATCGATGTGGGACATAGTATTTCGAAAACCGCCTACCACTACAATATTATTTATATCAGCTTTTATAAAAAAAAAAAAAATTGTTATTGTTTCTTTCCTGGATGTTGATGCGTGGATTGATGCCGCTGGTGTAGTGCGTGATTATTTTAAGTAACTCCCAATTTGCCGTGTCTAACTGGACATTCTCGTTCACTGTCTGTGTATATATAACTCCAAGCAGCCCCTTTGGGCTTTAGCTCACTCCCACAATTTCAGAGTTTTCACAGAGAGGAGAGATTTTCTGAGAGAATTTTCTTTTGTTAAAATGGCCTCAAATTCTTTAGAGCTTAGCATGAGTCTTAAACCAGCTTATGTCCCAGAATCCATTCTCAAGGTACTGATCGATCTGTCGAAAATCAACAGTGTTCCGGACAAATTATCTGCGTTGAATGATAATCTGCTCCAGTGTCAGGAGGAATTAAGTAGGGTTGAGGCCCTTAAACATCAGCTTCCTCGGTGCATGCTGCTGTTAATGGAGGGTGAGTCCAACTTTTCCAATAGGTTGATTTTGCTTTGCATGGTGATCAACGTTTGATTGTTTTTTTTCCCCACAGCTATTGATAAAATAAAGGAGATCATGAACGTAGGGAAATGCAAGGAACCCGAATCTGGAAAACTGATCGCTTCAGATTGTCAGGATGAGCAAGAGATTGCTTCAGATGATGCTCCTACCAGGCAAGAGAAAAAATTGGTCATCGACTTGAACACTCCCGCTGATGATCCTTATCACCTTTGGAGCCCGAATATTCCTGACAAGAAGCAAAAAACAACCCTTCACCCTACCGAGGTGAATGATCTTCCTTTCAAAGCTGGATGAATGCTTGAAAACTGAAAAGTTTATTATGAAAAAGGGTATTTTGTTTTGTGATGGCAGGCTCCGAGTCTTACGCCCTTTCATCCATGCAAGAAGAGAAACACAGAGTTACCACTGACGGGAACCGGACCAAGTGGAACGAGTTCCAGTTTTTTCCTGGAACCAGCAGGCAAGAAACAAAGGGGAAAGGAGCCAGCTGCTAAGATTCCAGGGCCTGGAGCAACTGGTGTCAGTGGCTTGAATCTGAGCGATCATCCGGAACTATTGACTGAAAATACCTGGAAAAACAAAAGGAGATCTTGGTCACCCCAGCTTCATGCCAAGTTTGTCGATGCTCTGAATATCCTGGGAGGAGTAGAAAGTTAGCACTCTATACTCACAAATTGAAGATCTCGTTTATTTTTTAAAACTATAAACCCACATTTCGAAGGAATATTTTATTCTATTCTATTCTATATGTTTTTGTTTTGATCTTTTTTAATTTTATAAGCAGTTGCTACTCCCGAGCAAATTCGAGATGTAATGCAAGTTGATGGACTGACCATTGATCAAGTGAAGAGCCACCTCCAGGTTGACTTCATATCTTTTTGATGTATCGAAGTTTGTCAGCAAATTTATGTTGAGAACAGATTGTTTTTGATTCAGTTAGTATCATTTTACAAGGTTTGATAAACATGTGCACACAATCATGTCTGTTTCGGGATCGTTTTGACAAATTTCTTCGCATATTTTTGGTTGAATTGGTCTGACTGCCCAGATTTGTGATTTGACAAACTTCTTCACTCATATTCGGCATTAATAATTTTCAGGTGCAAATGTCGATATTTTGTTAAAATTTTTAGAACTATACAAATATTCTGTGCATTGGTCATGCAATTTTTAATCATTTAATAAACTTGCAAAGCAAATCTCAATATATATATATATATATATATATATATATATATATAAACGGCTGCAAAAGAGGATCACTCTATAAGCAATATTGGTTTTCTTTGATCACATTGCTGCGTAGACTTATTAGTCCGGTAGATTAACTACTAGGAATTGTCAAAGTAAGAGAGGGAATGGGGATTTTTGAAAATCCTGAAATGATTTGGGCCGAGGCTCAGCCTGAGCGTCTCCGTATTATTGATATATAATAGACCGGTTTGAAGCATCATTTCTTCCAAAAATATTTGAAAAAATATTTGAAATTGCAACGGTATGTTTGAACTTTTGCCTAATTCTTCTTAAACTGGTCTTGCCTTGTTGTTGTTGTTGTCTCTACATATTCTATGCTACCTGCAGTCATCCATCAGGATTGTTGAGGCCCTCACGTGTCGCATTCATCAATGGTTTCATTTTTTTTCATCTGTTTTATGTTTAAGTTTGGTACATGAAGAGGATGTTTTATATTGCATCTAATATCAGAAATACCGATTGCATGCCAGGATTTGTCCGGGGGATCAACTTAATCCTGCCTAATATGGCCAGGGCAACATCGATTATCCATGATCGTAGTATCAATTCTGATGATGAAAATGCTGTGGCTGGAGGCATGGATTATGGAGAATATAAAAGGCTTTGTTAAATTTGATGAAATAAATTATGTACCTAGAAAGTATCTGTTTGTAGAATAGTTTCCCTGTCGTTTGCTTTAAGTTGTTTTGTCTTTCTATACCGTTTACAACTTTTACTGGTTGTTGTAATAAGTTCTGGATTTGAAGTTTGGTTTCTATTACTTCTTCCTTTTCTGTTCCTTCTGCTGCATTCTGCAGTTTCATACTCAGAAACCTTATGTTTTCCAAATATAGTATGCAATAGTCAATCTGCTTAGACGCCAGGGTTACAGTACATCATTTTCCAGGCTGAAATGATCTTCAGGCAGGTTTCATTCCGTAGCGTGGCTTTTCTTAAGGGATTCCCTTCTCTCCCCTTGATTTAGAAGGGAAGCAAACGTTATACCGTTCTCCCTGCCATTCTATTCCAGATGCTTGCTCTTAGGACAAAACTATTCTTTAAACATTCTATGATTTTTTTGTGGTTTTGCCTGTAAACCACAACATCTTGAAAGGCAATGCTCTAGAGATATGCTTCTTCCGTCACCTGATGTTACCCGTACCGATGGCATTCAGCTAAATTTCTAGTTCCACATTCATGACAATCTGCTTAACTCATTAAAGCACAAGCAGAGCAGAACCTTGTGTACTTGTAAACATAACGGCTGGATTCCCATTTGCGTACTAGAAAAAAGTTTCAAGAATCTTGCTTTTCAATGTCACTCTTTTGCAAATTAGTGCTGGTTAAATAGCATAGACTTCTACAATACAACCTATTTCAAGTCACAGAAACATTCTACACAGACAAAAACCCTATCATTCAAGGACTCGAATTCAAATTTAATCCACTAATGCTATAGATTTGAACCAGTAAGTATGATTCTGGCCACAGTGTCTGGTATAAAAACTAATCATTCAGGCTACAGAAAATCTAACATGTAAAACATAACACATCTAAAACATAAATATCATTGCAAACACCTAATAGGTTTATTGAACCACCATTCTCACATCAGAGATGTTGCTTCAAGCAAACAAGCACAGAAGATTCTTCATGATGAAGATATGGGAGAAAGAGAATGTAAAAGCGTGTCTTTCATATGCTTTATGGGTGGTGCTTAATTTTGGTACATAAGCGAAAATAGTCTAACTAGATTTATCAGAACTGATATATTGCCTGTGAAATGCAGAGAATTATAATGAAACATGTGCACATTCACAGACTATACAGAGGTGACACAGGCCAGTCATATCAATCCTTTAAATCAAAGACAAATTCAACGAATCCCACAAACAATTTCACATGTGCTAAGAAGAATAATTTAAATCAGAGGAAGGAAAAAACATCAATAAGCAGCTATGCCAGATCATACATGAACTCAAGCTCCACCTGCATTCCAAGACAATTGGACAATGAGCTGGCTTTCCTGTTGCATAACTGTGAGTCTGTGACCAGTTAAATGAGTCTAAATACCTATCAATATCAATAAAAATATATTACTTATAATGATTTCGAAGTCCGTTATTGGAGAAATATTGTCTGGGGAAATAACATTGAGCCCACGGGGCACAAGAAAAGAAATGTTAAACACAGTGTGCCAAAAAGGGAAGTGATTGATCAATTCCATATATGCAACTTTATTTCTACCAGTAAAAACGACGCATACATTGTATATGCTTAATTACCAAACAAAGGAATGCATATTACCTAAATAAGGCCAGGAAAAAAGAATTTCCATTGGGTTTAAACATGGCCCACAAATGTTAAATCTAGGCCTGGGGTTAAGCTCAGCCAGGACTGGGCCAGGATAGCGGAGCAAATGACGCGCTTTTTGGGGAAGGCCATATCAAAGCTTTCACATTTGCCATTTATGCGGACATTAAAAGTCAACATACAAGTGTCAATCGAGTCGCTACACTTGGAGAGCCATTCATTGTCAAATAATGACCATTATATGAAAGAAGTAATTCCATAATGATAAACTCACTATCTAGATCACACAATCTCACAACCCTACAGCTAACGCATATCATCTAGTCACACTATCTATTGAAAACTAAGATTGTATCACTCTTACAAGGAATGTAAGACCAGGGAGTCAAATCCTGCAACTATAAGGAGTCATTTTTAAAAGATGGAAATCCACACAGGCCTAAGTCTTCAAAATCCATGAACATCATACATTAAGTTATGCATTAATTTTGTTAATATGCGCATCATTCTTTCTGTACTTCATCTCATTTCACATACATTCCTTGAACCTCATCCCTTCTAGCCCTCTCCTTTGGAACAACATAACAACAAATTTAAATCTAATAGTTGGTAGCTCTGGAACCCTGTCAATAGAAATTCAAACAAGGCAGATCGGATAAAATAAAGAGAAGAAATACAATAACTAAAATTAAGTAATTACCACAATCAGCAAAATAAATGCATATTATTCCACTCTAAGCCATAAAAAAACATTCTGAACCAATAAGTATTCAAGATTCATTCGCATATGCGCATGTTAGCATAAAAAGGAAACTTAGCTCCAACAAAGTCGCGGCCGGTACATTTGAAAAAATAACACTTTGCACAATATCTTTCTAGCTGATAATCACTTATATAACTTATACCCATCCTATTGCTTCCAAATCTTAATTCTTAGCTTAGGAAAGAACCAAAACCCATAAAATTTCAAAGAGTGTCCAACAAATAATCAGTCTAATGCACTGTATCATCATCAAAATCTGACACCTAACATATAGCAGATCCTGGGAGGGACTTAAAGCTCAAAATTGTTTCAGATAACATAAACAGAATAATCTATATTTTACCATCCTGACCCTTTGCCCTTTTATAATGAAACAAAAGGAAAAAGTATTAAAGAACCACAGCAATTCAGACGATCAGATTATTAAACAGATCTATCAAAGAAACCGAAGCAAACCCTCAAGAATGCATATATAGATAGATAATTGAAGACGAAGAAGAAAAAAAGAAAAAAAGATCAGACCCGGCGGTTGATACGGAATTGTTGAAAGAATCTAACCTTCAAAATTAAATCTTTCAATTTGTTTTCTATTCAAAGCACATAAATCAAATATATTTGTGAGGGACGCGAAGCAAAGCAAGTCCTATATCTGGACCCTACGATGTCTGGGATCTGACGTCAGTGACGTGTGGGATTTAACAAAAAAAATCCCCATTATTTATATTAAAAATTCAAAAATACTTATATGACAAAATTTCGTTCAAAAATAATTATAATTAATTTTCTTTAACAAAATTATTCTATATTAATATATTATTTATAAAATTATCCTTATTATTACAAACTCTAATTATTTTATCCATTCAATTTTTATTCTCAAAAGTGCTTAACTTTTGAGTATAAAATTTTTCATACTCGAAAGTTAAGCACTCTCGAACCTGAAGAAACATTCATATTTAAAAGTCCAATTTCCGAAGATAAATATTTTTATCCATTTTCTTAGTTAATATTTATCCTCATTTTTAGAAAGGTTTCTCTTCCCTTTCAAGTTATTCAAAAATACTATAAGATTTAAAAAAAAATTATTCGACCACTAAATTTTCTTTTTATTTCTCACATACAAATAATTTTTTATAAAATTAAAAAATCAACTATAAAAATACTATTTTTTTAATGACATTTATGATTTGAGTATTTTATAAAAGATGAATAGAAAAAATGAGTAAAAATATACGTAAATGTGGAGATTTAAAGTATTAAAATGGCCATAAAAAATAGAGTGATTATTTTTAAATAAAACTTTATTCGGTAGTTATTTTTAAATTCTTGATGTAAATGATGGATACTTTTGGTTATATCCCTTGATGTTTCTCCCTTGAAGTAGGCTCATGTTCTTTATTTGTGTCTATATGCTTTTATTATTATTATTATTATTATTTGAAGTCCGCTTCATATAATAGACAGATAATTTTACATACAATTATTTTAAAATTTTATTTTAATTTTATAAGATAAATTGCATAATCAATACAACAAAATTTCATATATTTATTTAGCAAACCAAAATTTGTTTCACCTTTGATATAAAATGTTTCCATGACAAATATATTAAAAATTAGAAATTTTTATTTTTAAATAATTTTTATGTATATAGCATGCATGATCTTTAAAAAAACACATGCACACATATCATATGTTTCTAGTAAGTAAATTATATATCAACTTTCATTTATGGTGCATCTGCATATATATGTAGATTATAATATTTATTTTTTCAACTCTTTTATCATAACCTCTAATTCTTTCATAGTAATTTTTTATTATTTTATTGTAATTTTTAATTTTTAATTATATTTTATAATTAAAAATTATAATAAAACATTGCATTGTCATATAGCAGCAGAGCTTGCGACAGCTTCTGTTCCTTCTTATTAACTTCAATAAAACACTTATGGTACATTTTCGTACCATAAGTCCACAAGGAAGATAATCTCGTTACATCCTTGATTGGCAAATCTAGTCCAGTTCCTTTAAAGTTTCTGAAGCTTCAAACTCGAACGACAACTAGAATTTTGGAACTCAAAATTCAGTCAGTTCTTCATGTTTTAACTCGAGCTGCTGGTTACGGATCCAGGAATCGAGTTGAATCTGTTTACTAAATTTTGCAGACCGTTTGCTGCATCCGGGAAAAGAAGTACATGAAAAATGGTCTTGTGTCTTGGTCGTTTTGGTACGGAAGTTTAAGGATTTTGTAGCCATCGAAGGAATTGTAAAGATGAGCGGAGGAAAGCTAGTCATGAAGGGAACTTGAACCATTTGGCCATTGAAAAGGTAGAAATCTCTGTGTTTTGTGCTTTAGGCATCGGATATTATATTTTAGCCGATGCTCCTTTGAAGTAGAGTGCATCGGCAAGAATGAGACGCATTTTGTGCTCTATGCCTTCTAGACAATATTCTGGGAGCAAGTTTTTGAAGAGTCCTTTGGTTGCATTCTCAACCCACTAATTGATTTTGTCTGCCACTTCATCTGTCTATTGGTATAAAAATGATTAATGAGAAATTCCTTTATTATTATTGTTGTTTTTATATATACATAAAAACCTTAATCTATTAAATTAAAGATAGATACCAGTCGAATTGATCTACTGTTACATTTGGAGGAGTAATTCAGATAAAATCTAAAAGACACTAGTCAAACTGGTCTGTCGTCACGTTCAAAGGGGCAGTTCAGATAAAACCTACAACCTGACCTTCTTGATGTTTCAACAAAATGATCCCCTAGATTTAAACTTAGAACTTCTTAAAAGTTCAGATCTTTACCATCGAATTAAACCTTTAAGGATTAAAGAAATTATGTTATATATCAATCTATTATAATAAAATTAATTGATCTTTCTAGAATAGAACTAGTATATGCAATTCTAACTTATATGTGACTTAAAAATGTTAGTTTTAAAAAAGATAAACATAATCGATATAATGGAGTAAGGCATCAATACCAAAAGTATAGAAATCAAAGTCAAAACTACGTCATTCTCAAAGTCAACTTCTTTGGCTATGGCTTTGTAAACTTCCTTGACAATTTCTTCAAAAGAACACTTCATTCTGAGACCTTCCTTGATCCGAGCACCATTAATGAAGGACAAGCTTGGTCCTCTGGATAGGTACTTGATCTCCTCGTTGACGACTGCTAGCGACAAAGCGACCGCAATTATATCAAAAGACTACAACGTAGGATCCTCAACATTTTTGGACCCCAGATAGAAGAGCAAAATTGCAGTAGTGTATGCCCTTTTATGCCCACAGTGATAACTTGTTTTTCATCAAGTTATTTATGTTAGATTTATACTATTTTCCATGTGAATTATGGTGTGTTTTTATATTTTTATGAGTTTAATTGTGTGTAGGCTGCAAGAGAAAATTCTGTGAAGAAAGCATGAATTTTGTTGAGCTTAAAACTGCTTTGAACCAGTTCCCCCGATGCAGTAGATTCTGGGAAGCTGATTTCATGATGTAGCGAAGTCTGAAGATTTGTTTCCATGATGTAGCGAGATATTTCTCGATGCAGCGAAGATAGAGTTCGATGCAACGGGCGTGTCTGCGATACAATGTGAGCCAGAACCTAGTTTCTAAAAAATTTCTGCCTAGTTTTTGATGTAGCGAGTAAATTCTCGCTGTATCAGCACGAGTGCCCGATGCAACGAGAATTTACAGGAATTTTTTGTTTAAGTCGAACTTCGAAATTCTTATTATAAATAGAACTCCTACGACTTCGTGTTGAGGGAGGACGATCACCAACATACTTGAAAAAGAGAGAAATATCATATTTAGCATAGAATCCAAGAAAAACACAAGAGAATTGAAGAGAAAAAAGGGCAGAAAACCAGTTTGAAGAGACAAAAATTTCTAAATTGAGTTTGCTATTTTTATTTCTTTTCTCCATAATTCTAATGTTCATATGTTATGTTCTTCTTGTGAATTATCTGAACATCATGAGTGGCTAATTCTTTTCATGCTTAGGGGTTAGAAGAAATTCTTGTGATCTATATTTGGATCTTGTTTGGATTAATAAAGATTTATTCATAAATTTATTTGTATTCCTAGTGCTTAAAGCTTTGTGTTTAATTGGCCATTAAATTGAATGAACTTAGATGTATATTTTCTAGACTTGAAAAAGGGAGAAAAATATATTTCCAAACTAAGAAAAACAACTTAGGAGTTAATACATTGGAAGATGGTTAACAACTAAGTAGTTAAATTAGGTTAGATCTTAATGAGTGATTAATTAAACTTGATTGAATAAGAATATTAGTTAAGTTTATTGATCACATTATTTCGTTAAGATCTCAGAAGATGGAATGAAACAATATAAGAACCTAGGTTAATAGATTTCAGTAAGATTAATTAAGCCAAAATAGTAGACAAATATAGTGAACAAGAGTGGATTCGACCCCTTTAAGCCCGTTATCATCAGATTTATCCTCATCATATATCATAAAATTTAGTTTCTTAGGAGTTGTTAGAATTAATTTAATCTTTTAGTTAGTTTAAATAATATTCGTCATTCCAATTGTAGTAATTAGTGTGTTAGTAATTATTAATCCTCATAAGAACGATATCTTACTTCTTTTTATTATAAAATTCGACACTGTGCGTTTACGATTTTTCAAAATTGATTCTGTGTGTTTATTTAAACGGTGGACAAGTTTTGGTGTTGTTACCGGAGATTTTTAATTTACTTTCAGTTAATATTGCGACTAAGTGGCTGAATATTACTTTAGATTCAGTTTTTAGTTTGTCTTTTAATTTTGTTTTTCTAATTATTTGTTTGACAATGAATGTGCAGAAGCCGTAGTTTAGAATTAGCACCTTTTAATCTGGAGATTGAACGAACTTGTAGAACAAACCAAGGTGCTAGAAGAAGAAAAAGAACTAGAGAGAGATCAGAAAGAAGTCAAGAACGAGAAATGGCAGAAGATAACAACAGTCAGCAGATAGCACTCAGAGAGTATTTCCGACTAATGGTTAATGATAATTTTTCAGGAATCTAGAGACAGGTGATTCAAGCAAACAACTTTGAGCTGAAGCCAGCCCTTATCAACATGGTACAATAGAACCAATATGGAGGGTTATCTCATAAAGATCCAAATGTGCATCTTTGTACATTATTGGAGATTTGTGACACAGTTAAAATGAATGGTGTCTTTGAAGATACTATTCGGTCGAGATTATTTCCATTTTCTTTGAGGGACTAAGCTCGAGGATGGCTTCAATCATTACAATAGGGACCATAACAACGTGGGAGGAGCTTGCTCAGAAATTTTTGTCCAAGTTTTTCCCTCCATCAAAAACTTCGCAACTAAGAGGAGAGATTGCTCAGTTTAGACAGTTGGACTTTGAACCTCTTTTTGAGTCTTGGGATCGATTTAAAGACTTGATATGGAGATACCCTTAGCATGGATACCAAGATTGGTTTTAGATTCAACTCTTCTACAATGGTTTAAATGGTTAGACCAGAACAATTATTGATACAGCGGCTGGAGGTACTTTTTTATCCAAGACAGTAGAAAAAGTTCAATTATTGCTTGAAGAAATGGCCTCAAACAATTATCAATGGCCAAATGAGAGAAACTAGAGGAGAGTTGCTGGTGTTTATGATGTTGATCCGTTAGTTGCTTTGACTGCTCAAGTTTTAGCCTTATCAACCAAAATTTCAGCCATGGCAGCAAATGAAGGTTGTTCATCCAAAAAGTAGGTGGCCTTAGCAAGTAGTTCATATTCGGGTATGTAGAGTGAGCAGAAGAAGGAGCAAGAGCAAGTTCAGTTTGTTAACAACCAAAATTTCAACTACAAAATCAATTTTTCTAATCAGTATCATCCGGGGTTGAGGTACCATGAGAACCTCTCTTATGAAAACACCAGAAATGTATTACAGGGACCACTTGTTTTTAGGGCTCAACCAGCAGAAAAGAAGTTTTCTTTAGAAGAGCTTATGGGCACTTTTATCAATGAAACCCATAGAAGATTCAACAAGAGCGAAACAAGGATTGATAATATAGAAACTCACTACAGCAACATAGGAGCTACTATGAAGTCTTTAGAAGTGCAGATTGTTCAGCTTGCGAAAGCTATAAAAGAGTAATCAATAGAGAAATTTCCAGCTGATACAGAGAAGAATCCAAAGGACCACTGCAATGCCATCACCTTACGGAGCGGGAAAGAAATAGAAACACAACCAAGAAAGGAAGTTGAGCAACCCAAGGAAGAGAAAGAAGATGCTGAAAGCAGAGAGAGGTTGTAGATTCTGAAAAATCAACAGAAAAATTAGTGGAAGTGAAGAGCGGCCCAAGGATTATTTTTGCCGATAACCCACCTATTAGACCTCCATCGATTCCTTTCCCACAAAGAATTTAGAAAAACAAGTTAGATGATCCGTTCAGAAATTTCTAGACATCTTTAAAAGGATCCACATCAACATTCCTTTAGCAGAAGCATTGGAGAAGATGCCTAACTATGCAAAAATTTATTAAGGAAATGATGTCAAAGAAGAGGAGGCTGGAAGAACATAAAACAGTGAAGTTATCAGAGGAATGCAGTGCGATTCTTCAAAGGAAATACCTCATAAAGTTAAAGATCCGGGTAGTTTTAGTATCCCTTGCACCATTGGGGATTCTACCTTCGAAAAGGTATTATGTGACCTTGGGGCTAGCATAAATCTCATGCCATTGTCGATTTTTAAGAAGTTGGGTTTAGGAGAAGTGAAACCCATCACCATATCAACAAATGACCGATACATTGTTTTTATTCCCAAAATGAGTAATTGCAGATGTGTTGGTTAAAGTGGATAAGTTTATTTTTTCTGTGGATTTTGTTATACTTGACATAGAGGAAGATCGGGAGATCCCCATTATCCTTGGCAGAGCATTCTTAGCAATTGGAAAAGCCCTTATTGATGTACATGGAGGGAGTCTTACTCTTCAGGTACGTGAGAAAGCATAAAGTTCAACATCAACTCAACTATGAAATTTTCAGTCATTGATCAGTCATGCAAGAGAGTAGATGTTGTGTCCAGCAGTGTTTATGCCATACTCTTTGATTTTTCTATAAAAGATCCATTGGAGCAGTGTTTAATCACTTCAAACATGTGAAAATATGAACTTCCAACAGCTGAAGACATTGGAGTAATTTGTGAAAGTCCAAATGAAGAGGAAAGAGGTGTTTTTACACTTGAAGATCTGATGGATGATAACCAAATGTAACAAAAAATATTTGTGAGGAAGTCAAGTCAGTAACACCTTCAGAAAAACAGTCTTTAAAGCAACTCCCTGACCATTTGAAGTATGCCTACTTGGGGAAAAAAGAGACATTGCCTATTATTATTTCATCTTAGTTATCCTATGAGCAAGAAGAGAAGTTGTTGAGTATGTTGAGAAAATACAAATCAGCCATTGCATGGGCGATTTCAAACCTAAAAGACATTAGTCTTACAGTGTGTATGCATAAGATTTTGATGAAAGATGTCTATAAGCCTACTTTTGAACATCAAAGGAGATTGAATCCAGTAATGAAAGAAGTGGTGAAGGTTGAAGTTCTAAAATTATTGAACGCCGAAAATATATATGCTATTTTAGATAGTTCGTGGGCGAGTCTGGTACAAGTGGTGCCTAAGAAATGTGGAATTACTATTATCAAAAATGAGAAGAATGAGCTGGTGCCTACAAGGACAGTAACTGGATGGAGGGTATGTATTGACTACAGAAAGTTGAACAAAGCTACAAGAAAAGACCACTTCCCTTTGTCATTTATAGATCAAATGCTAGATCGATTGGCTGGTTATGAATTTTACTGCTTTCTTGATGGTTATTCAGGCTATAACCAGATTCCAATTAATTCAGAGGATCAAGAAAAGATAACTTTTACTTGTCCATATCGTACTTTTTCTTTTAGGCGGATGCTATTTGATTTGTGTAATACTCGAGCTACGTTCTAAAGGTGTATGATGGCTATCTTTTTAGATTTGAATGAAGTGCTTATGGAGGTATTCATGAATGATTTCTCGGTGTTTGGAACGTCATTTGATCATTGCCTTCACATTCTTGCTATGGTGCTCCAAAGATGTGAGGAGAAGAACTTGGTGCTTAATTGGGAAAAGTGCCATTTTATGGTAAGAGAAGGTATTGTGTTGGGACATCGAGTGTTAAAAAAAGAAATTGAGGTAGATAAGGCCAAGATATTAGCAATTCAGCAATTACCTCCACCAGTATATGTTAAAGGTATTCGAAGTTTCTTAGGCCATGCGGGGTTTTATCAAAGATTAATTAAAGTTTCTCAAGAGTAGTGAAACCCCTTTGTAATCTTTTAGAAAAGGATATGACTTCCAAGTTTGATGAAGAGTGTAAGAAGGCATTTGAAGTGATTAAGGAAAATCTAATATCAGCACCTATAATGGTTACACCGAATTGGTGTGAACCATTTGAGATTATATGTGATGCAAGTGACTATACAGTAAGTGCAATGCTCGGGCAGGGAAGAGATAAGATTTTTTGAGCCATTTATTATGCTAGCTGGATGTTAAATAAAGCCCAACTTAACTACACAATCACAGAAAAGGAGATGTTGGCTGTGGTGTTTACGGTAGAAAAGTTTAGAGTATATATTTTGGGTTCAAAGGTGGATTATTTTTACTAATCATGTAGTAATTAGATATTTGTTTGCAAAGAATGATGCTAAAACTCGCTTGATTCGTTGGATTCTCTTGCTTCAAGAATTTGATCTAGAAATTCATGATAAGAGAGGAAGTGAGAATGCGGTTGCTGACCACCTTTTAAGAATTAAGTTAGAAGAAGAAAAAGTGCAGCCAATTCAAGAATTATTTATAGATGAAAGATTGTTTACTGTTAAGGAACAAATTCCTTAGTATGCAGATTTTGTTAACTTTCTTGCTTGTGAAGTGATGCCACCAGATTTAACATATCATCAAAAGCAAAAGTTTCCTCATGATGTGAAGAGCTACATTTGGGATGATCCACTCTTATTTAAGAGATGTCTTGATGGAATGATTAAGAGATGTGTGGCTGCAGAAGAAATTAATGAGATACTCCATGGATGTCATTCTTCTCTGTATGGAGGATATTTTAGAGCATCTAGAGCAGCAATAAAAGTGCTTCAATCAGGTTTCTATTGGCCCACCTTATTTAAGGATTGTTATACTTTTGTGAAGAGGTGTGATAGATGTTAGAAGGTGGGTAACATTTCAAAGAGAAATAAAATGCCATTGACAAGAGTTTTAGAAGTAGAACTTTTTGATGTGTAGGGCATTGATTTCATGGGTCCATTCCCTCAATCTTTTGGTTATCAATACATTCTTTTGACTATTGACTACGTTTTCAAATGGGTTGAAG
>JAVXUL010130771.1:0-15791 GCA_035590515.1 Trichilia minutiflora
TCTTGTGTCAAATATAAGAAATAAATAAATCAGTAACTGAACAAAATACAAGATAGAATAATGCCATTTTATTAATCGTAACCAATTTACAATTAATTAGTAAAGGTATATACAAAAGAAAATATAACCCTGAATCATATGACACGATTAGGTCTAGGGCATATCTCTAACATTATGGACCGATTTTAAGTACACTACTCGACGAGGTAAGGATTGTCCAATATATAAAAATCCAATAGGCCATCGAGTATTTAATTTAAGGATATCTAGCATGCTATTATTTATCAACTCTATAATATGAAGATTTTCCTAAAGATAAAAGTCCAATAGACCATAGAGTAGTTCTACGAGATGAGAGTTTTTCCATGAAAGAAAATCTAATAGACTACAGAACGGATTACCATAGAGTAATTCTACGAGGTGAGGGTTATTCTAAGGAGGAAAACCCAGTAGACCATAAAGCGAATTATACTCTTAATGGAGATTTTATTCTTGAGCAATTTATTCTCTAAATGAGAATGACTATTTGTATACCATATGAGATTTGGTAATGTGGTTTCAAACAAGAATTTTTATATGTTTGATAATTTTCTTATTCATTCACTGAATATTTTTTCAAATACTCACCCTTTTTTTTTTATTTCATGATAGTACAGTTGTGAGCAGGCATAAAAAGATTGATTAGAGTTTTCACCATAGTTTTAGATACTTGACTCAATTATACATGATTCACTAAATAAGAAGATACATTTTATAATTTGAACTTATATATTTTACTCGGTTGAGTACTACTTATAATGCGTTGTTTAGAATCAATTTTATTGTATAAAAATTGTATTAAAATTTGATAACAATTTTTATGTAATTTGAACATATTCAGAAAACTACGATATTTTGTTTATGTTTAAAAATGAATTCAAATAGGTTTTCAATACCTTGTGCGTCCTTGGGATACATTCTGAGTAATAAAATATATCTTTTGGATTTGCAACGATTGCCACGAACCCAATTTTCTTACGATCAGGGTGTGACAAATAAAATATACGAAAGACAATGATATTTGGGATCTTTTCTTTTGGCTTGAAGGTATGAAATCCGTTAATTGCAAATAAATATTTAACATCAAGAGAGATTTAAAAGGTAACATAGAGAGATATAAGATATATTTTGTTATAAAGGGATTAGTCATAAAAAAAAATTTGATTATAAAAGAGATTTTTTTTATACTTTTATTAAATGACTCTTTCAAAATAATAAGAATACTTATGACATATTTTGACCTTAAAGTATATCAAATGGATACAAATAATTAGCTTTTTAATAGTGATATTTTGTGTAGATAAGAAATTTTGTGTTGGAAGATTTAAAGAAAATGGTCTACAAATTAAAAAAAAAAATTGATCTATAGGTTTAAGCCAGCATTTTATCAAAGCTATTATAAATTTTTTCAAGGTTTTTCTCATTGAGTTTTGATATAAACATGATTAATAATTGTATATATCATAGCTTTAATGGGACTAAGTATATCTTTTTAGTTTTATATGTCGATGACATATTATTTACTAATAATGATATAGGTTTTCTTTTGTATTAGATATACAAATACATTAAGATTAGTCTTAGAGTATATTTGGGTTATCATAAAAGAGATATATCATAGAAGTTAAATATTGTAAAATCTATTGATACCCCGCTATTAATAGAGATAAGTTTAGTTCCAATTAAAAGTCTTAAGAATGAGTTTAAGGTAAAAAATACAAAATATTCTTTATGTGTTACTGAAAGGTTACAATCACGTTAATCATATTAATTAGAGTTTAATTACCATTAACATACTTTTGGGGTTTTAATCTTACATAATCATCAAAACTAATGGAAGAAAGCTAACCCTTAGCCTTAAGATGACAGAGATCAAGCTTGAAAAATATCAAATCTCCAAGATTTCAAACCCCCTCGTTCTTTCTTGCATTATTCGAACTATATTGGAAAGAGAAACAACTTTTTAATTTTAATTTTTATCAATTAAAAGTGGAATTTATCCTAAATTATGAAAACTTCCTTTATACATTTTTGCATATTTGACTTAAATGTTTATATTAAATAAGTCAATGAAAAATGAGTTCAAAGCTTATCTATAAGCTTTATAATAGTATTAAGCAAAATAACAAGTTTGGCTACATTAAACCTTTTAATACCAAACTTATCTTAAAGTTAGTCAAACTATTTTTAATCAATTTTAATTAATTCTATTTATATTTTCTAATATTAACAGAATATCATAACTTAGATTAAATTATGTTCAGGTAAATTTAATAAGTTCTCGAGTCTATTAAACTATTTATTGCATAAACAGGTTTTCAGCTGAATATTATCTTCTAGAGTGCTAACTCTCTTGATAATAATATTTACTCTCTTTCAATTATCAAGACTAAAATAAGGTTATTGGCTGTGATCTCTTAAATACATTATGGTGTTAACTGTGAGCCAGAATCAATCTTATTGATCCTATTTCGAACTCTTTGAATATTCAATAATCATGATTAATATTTAATAATATGCTATAATCCCTTAACCACAATAAAAAAAATCTTTATTGAATCATTTTATTTCAAATTATATATAATATACGGGTTATGTCTCTCTATCACCTAATCTCAACTAAGTTAGGGCTCATAGAAAATCAAAACCCTAAACTCAATAACTACTTCAGACTATTAGTTATTATCTGCTAAATTTGTTATCACAAAACTTTTTTGTATGATTTGCATTATGCTCTGACCAAAGACTTCGATTTTAGTCATTTACCAATGCTTGACTAAGAACTCAAAATCGAATCGAGTCAATAAAAATCCAAAACCCTATATATTGAGTCAATAAATCCCATCTTGATAGCCATTCGTATCCTAATATAAATATCATATGATCAAATCGACTTATTGTATAAGATATGATTAATCTTATACTTATATACCATATAAACTATATGCATCTATATTAGATAACAACTATGAAGTTTTAGGTCAAATGAATACTTTGTATACTAGTACAATCAAATGATTAATCATTGACAATTTATATTCTGTATGATTCATTATTTCTTTGATCACATTTGAAAAACAGTTCTCTAACTATTAATCTACACTAAAATCTTAATGATATGATTCTCACTATTATTCATATTAATATCATCTTATGATATTCACCAAAAACATTTAGTGTATCTACTATATGATATCGATGCCTAACCAATACTGCATATGTAAAGAACAGTTTAGATAATCATATTATCTAGTTGATTTATATCCATACTTCATTCATTAGTATGATATGAAATAGGAAATAGTATACATATATAAATAGAAATAATTTCATTATTGATATATACGTGCAATATATTTATACAGTAATATAATACAAAATACCCTAAAATCAATAACAGGAATGGTTTTTAAAACATATTTATACTAATAAACTCTCATTTGTAATAAAGTTATTTGTTATTATATCTTATACCTTTCTTTTCAATATGTTGATCCAATTGTTTCAATAGCATCACTTTAGTAAGAGAGCCCGTGATGTTGTCTGTTGAAGATATCTTCTGTATTATTATCTTCAGTATTAATAAATTTTCTCGAAATATAATATTTGAGTTAAATAAGTTTAGACTTCTAATATGCCCTTACTTCCTTAGCCAGTGCAATAGTATTGGTATTGTCACAGAATATACTTATCTTATAAGTCATGTTAGAAATCACACCAAGTTTAGACAAGAACTTTTATATCAAAACAGCCTTTCTTGTTACTTTCAAAGTAGTAATATATTTAGCTTTAGTAGTAGACTCAGCTATTGTCTTGTGTTTGAAACTCTTTTAACTTAAAATGCTTCTATTACACCAAAAAATAGATATAAACTTGTAATCATCTACATCTGATTAAAAATTTGAATATGTGTATCTATAAATGTTTAACTTTTGAGCTCCATAAATTAAAATCAAATTCTTAATTCTTCTCAAGTCCTTAAAGATTATTTTGTAATACTGACCAATATTTTTTCCTGAGATTGACTTGATATCTGCTAATAATACTTACAGTATAAACTATATTAGGTTATCTATATAATATACATCAAGCTACCAATAATAGATGTATAGGGCACATTACGCATTCGTTAATACTCTTCATTGGTCTTTAAACCCCTATATCTTTAGAAAGATAAAGACTATAATCGAAAGGTAAGAGACCTTTCTTAGAGTTCTCTATACTGAATCATTTTAGCATCTTTTTAATGTACAATTTTTAGAATAATCTAATTATCCTCTTCGATCATCTTTATAAATCTAGATCCTAAGAACACATGTCACGTTTCCCAAGTCTTTTACGGAGAAGATTCTAGATAACTAGATTTTAACTCTGTCATTATACTTACATCATTGCCCATTAATAATATATCATCTATATATAATATCAGGAGCATAATAGTATAATCCTTAACATATTTGTTAATACAAGGCTCATTTATATTTTTTTAATAAATCCAAACGATTTGATTGTCTTACCAAACTAGATATTCTAGACTTTTTAAGCTTGTTTCAATTTATAAATGGATCGATATAATTTATTTACTTTATTTGACTCAATATAAGATATAAACCCAACAGATTGTTACATAAACAAATTTTTTTCAATGAAATCATTGAGAAATGCTGTCTTTATATTTATTTGTCAAATCTTATAATCATGGTATACTGTTATGACTAGTATAATCCAGATGGACTTAATCATAGCCACGAGCAAAAAAGTCTCCTCATAATCTAACTCTTATTTTTAGTATAACCTTTCATAATCAGTTATGTTTTATAGGTCTTTACCTGTCTATCCTTATCAATCTTTTTTTTGAAGATCTACGTAAGTCGATTAAAACTATTCTTTTTAGAGGATTAGCAAGCATCCGAACTTGATTTATTTACATGAATTTTATTTTAGAATTTACTATCTTTAGCTATTTTTCTGAATCTTTATTCATGATAGCCTCTTCATAAGTTCTTGTATTATCACTATGATCTATTTCTTCTACTCAGTAAGAATCAAAATCTTACTCATTGAGAAATTCATAGTAAGAATCAAAATCTTACTCATTGAGAAATTCATATTTCTCAGGAAGCTTAAAAACCTTAATAGATTTTTGAGGTAAAACTAAGTTAACTGGTACAGAAAACTATTTACTGAACTCTCTAGCATTAATATCATCGGCTCGAGTATTTAAGAACTTTTCCTTTAACTCGATATTTCTACCAGCACCACCTTATTCAAAATGTTCTTTCTCTAACAAGTGTATATTCTATTAATTAAAACTCTTTGTCAAAAGAAAAGTAGAAATAATATCCTAAGATATCCTATAAATTGATCTATCTTTGATTTATCGTCAAGCTTATTAAATCTAATCTGCTTTACATACACTAAATAACCCTAAATTCTCATTTAATTGAAACTAAATTTTTATTCACTCTATATCTCATACGAAGTTTTTTGGACTGATTCTAACATAACTTTATTGAAGACATACGCAGTGGTTTATAAAGTATATCCTCATAAGTATAATAGTAAGTCCGTGAAACTAATCATTGATAGTACCATATCTAATAGGGTATGATTCATACTTTCTAACACACCATTAAGTTAAGGTGTATTCAAAAGAGTCATCTATGAGATAATTTTATTTTCTTTTAAGAATTCTTAAAACTCAGTACTTAAGTATTCATCCTTATGATCCGATCATAGAGTCTTAATACTTTTTTGTCTGTTTTTTAACTTTATTCTTGAATTCTTTGAACTTTTTAAAGGATTCAAATTTATATTTTATCAAGTACATACACCTCTACCTAGACACATCATCAACAAAGGGAATGAAGTACTCAAATCCTTCTCTGATCACTGTATTGAATGGTCCATATATATCTATATGTATGAGATCTTATAGTTCTTTATCCTTCTTATCTTTACTCTTAAAGGGAGATTTGATCTTTTTTTCTCAAAGACATAACTCACATATCATATAGAGTTTTGAACTCAATGAGATTAATATCTCACTAGTTCTAACCTAAGTCAGTCATTTATTTTTGATGTGATCTAATTTGTGATACTATAAATACTTAAGATTTGTATCGAAATAAATTATTTTATTAGTAATAGAAAAAACTAAATAACTATTATTCAATTGAAGGGTATACAAACCATTTATATTTACTCCTTTGTCAATACATATATTTCTAAAAGATAATAAATATTCATTTTTATTAAATTGTATAAAATAACCATTGTTAATTAGTATAGATTCAGAAATAATGTTTTTAATAGTAGAAGCGAAGTATAAGTATAATATCCTGTATTTTTAACTCAGGAGTATTTGAGTCATTTTATCTTAAAAAAATATTGTTATCATTTTTAAAATTTCATATTCAGGTGTTATTACTAATTAAATAAATCCATATGGATACTTAATAAGTGTTTTAAAGAATTTTAATGAAATTGGATAAGTTTAAGAAAAAAACAAAAGGTCTTAACTGGGCATCCGAGCTTTCAAACTAAATTTTCATTGATCAAGAATATTGATTTATTTTTATTGAAAGAAGACAGAAAGACTATCGAATAAAAAAAAACAGAAATAAAATCGAACTTTAGATAAGGGAAAAAACAATATTGAAAATAGATTGGGGATTTGAATGATATCAAGGTTTGAATGATTACCATCTAAAGGTCTTTCATAAACACATTACTCATATTGTTGTTATATCTCTTAAGAATATGAGATTTTAATGAGAATTTGTATTTTGAATAATTTTTATCATAGATATTTTTAAGGTCATTTACTACAATTATAAAAAATTTGGCTTACACTCTAAATTTATTTAATTTGATCTCATAAAATGAATTAGTTTTATTTAAATCACAATGTATGTAATTTTTATATTACACATTCATATTTGATCCATACAATTTAGTTATGTTAATATATGAATCATTAATGGGTTTAGTTATGATAAAATGTAACGAATACCACTTTGATTTTATGCTAGTATGATTTAATATATCGGATTATTTGAAGATGTATGTGACAATGATGATAGATTTTGAACTCATAAAATTATAATATATAATTATAAGATAACATATATCACTCAAATGAAAAATTGTAAATTTTAATTTAATATTATATAAGTCACGTATATGTTATTCGTGTATTAAAAAGCTCTCATATTCAGTTCAGTCTCAAGTGGTGTAATAAAATTTTGGTAAGATGAGTTTTAATATATTTAATCAAAACATAAATTTTCATATGTGACCAAAACTTTATTTTTATTTAATAATAAATTAGATAACAATAAAAAGTATTAAATTCTCTTTTTATAATTATTATATTATAATCCTAAGTTAATATTTAAAGGGCTCTACTTTTTAAGTTTCATGGTAAAAAAAGGGTGTTCATGGAATTCATGATTTAGAATATCTATAATCATGTTACTACAAATTCAACCTTCCCAGGGGTGGCCTAGTGATTAAAAACAATCTATGCTAATTTTGTGTTTCAGGTTCGATTCTTATCATCAGTATTCTTCTCAGGAGTGGCTTGGTAGTTGGGAACAATCTATGCTAGTTTCGTATTCCAGGTTCAATTCTTATTATCAGTATTCTCTTTATTGAAGCGCCTAAAAGGTCAGGTCGTGGGTTTTATCTGAACTGTCCCTCCGATAAATGACAACAGACCAGTCAAACTGAAACTGTCTCTCCGATAAATGACGACAGATCAATCGAATTGATGCATGTTCTCGGATCGATAGATTAAGGTTTTTACATATACAAAAAAAAATATTACTACAAATTCAAGATTATAACGAAAATTAAAATATATTTTATAATTTTTTTGTCTTAATGATTTGATGTAAGCGTGCTTTTGATATATAAAGAAAGTTTTCATCAATTAAAAATATACAACATATAATTATTTAGATTATTATTATTATTTAAATTCTTTTGTGTTGTGTTATATCAATTAATTTATACAAATTAAATTATGACTTATTTATTAATCATATCACCAACTCTTAATTTGTAATTATATATTTATTAAATAAATTAAAGGATGATAAATTCAATTATTTGCTTGGTAACACGATTGATGACCAAATTCGACTCCATTTATCTGTTTAATCCATTAATATAAATACTATTGGATTATCCAATTATTTATAAATGGTTAAAATTCAAAATAATTAACACTGTTATGTTATACTAACTAAAATAATATATAATAAATTAACAAAACATAAAATATTTGAAGTTTACAGCAAACTGTTATAATATGGGTTGTAGTTGGTTAATAGTTTGACATAACTTAATTATCCGACTAAATAATTGTATTATAAATAAATGGATGAATTTATAAATATATTTGAATATGATCAATTTATTAAATTTATAATATGAATTTAGCTCCTAATCTCATATCGAATTCTTATTCTTTATGAGTGGTGTGATTAAAGATGTCTAATGGATCGGATCGATTTATAAATTGATCTGATATAATCTATTAAAAATCAAATTTAAATCGATTCGATAAATTATTTATATGAACCGAATTAATTTCGGATCCATATAAATAAATTGGGTCGATTTTAAATATTTAAAATTGATAATCTGATTTAAAATTGATCGAACCGACTACTAATCCGATGAATTGAAATAATGATTCGAATCGATTCGACCAACTAACCGAATAAAATAAAAAAAAGTAATAATAATTTGTTGATTTATACAGTAAACCAATCCAGAATCGCAATCGTTTCTGAATCAAAATCAATTTAGATCGGTTTATTACTATTTACTTTCAGTTTCAACCCAGTTTCAAACAATACGAATCATGGAACCGATTCAAACTAATTCGGTCCGTTATAACTGTCGAATTATGCCGGTTTCATCTTTTCTTATTCATTGACTGTTTCGGGTCTGATCGGGCCCGATAGACACCACCAGGTATGGTATCCGAAATTGCCATCCTTCGGAGTAATCCAATTAGAGGAAATTCCAATTCCTTTTTGTTATTTGAAAATATTATTTTTACTTCTTTCTTAAATAGCTTAAATACTTGCACAGATGACAGAACCAAACCCGTGCTATAGACTAGTCAAATGTTTTCCCGACGTGGCAAGAAATAAGTGGCTATCACTATCATTCTTTGCTGAGCCGGGAGAAGTCGAAATGCCAGACCTTCCTTCTACTTGAGCCTACGAGAAACGACTACGTGTACTGCTTCAACCTCAGTGTTACGTAGTTATGGGCAGTCCCACTACTGATTCTCCTGAAATTCGACTCCCAAATACAACAGCACGGAACACTAACATGAGCCCAAACGAAGAACCACTACAAACCCCACCATCACCCAAACAACAACTAGAAGAAAATTCACAATCACCCAAAAACCTAACCCTAGGAATCCTGCTTCCCCGAAATTCAAACCCGCAATCAGAAGGACAAGTTGAACAAGACCAGAGACAAGACGATGTAGAGATGCTTTCCTCCGCACCTCAACCAATTCCAGAACAGCGTGTGTTCACCTATTATCGCCGCGGTGCGACGCGAAAGAAGCTAGCGCAACAAAAGAAAAGAGCTGCGTTGGAAAAGAAATCTCTGGAGAAGCTCGAAATTCTCAGGAAAACGCTAAAACCCATCCCTTTTGCACCTAGTGAAAAATCCCTAGATGTCTCCCGCCACGAACAGCTATTAAAAAGGGTGGGTTTGTGGGATTTTGTTCATTTGGAGTTCGATACAAACATTCGTACTGATCTGATCGCCCAACTTATAGCGACTTACAGCCAAAGCTTGCGTTGCAGCTACGTTAACGGCTTGAGAATTGGCGTCAACCGGGCGGATTTGGCACGTGCGTTGAAATTGCCGGGTAAGAAAGAGAAGATTAGCGTCAATGTGAATGTTTCTGATGGGTCTGTGGAGGTTCCCGAGAAGGAATCGGAGGATTCTATAAGGTTTATAGAGGAGATAGTGTCAAATTGGATGCTCTTGCACGATGACATGTGGATGATGCCGGAAGAGGTGTTGAAAACGACAAAGATGATCAAAGACGGGAACATAGAAAAAATAGATTTGACTAGTTTGGTTTGGTATATGGTGGAGAAAGAATTGTTGGCTCCACAATTGGGGCATTGTTATTATGCATCACATATGCAGTGCTTGATACAATATCAAAAGAAGGAGCTTTTGTCGACAGACGAGGCAAAAGAGGAGGTGGAAGAGGACTGTGATGGGGATGTGAAAATGTTTGATAGATTTGAGGACGCTAAAAGAAGTGAACTGGAGGAGCATAAAATTGAGTTGAGTCTTGGACAAGATAATATTGTTGATTTGAAAGAGAACGTTGAGAATGATTTGAAAGAGGAGCATAAAGTTGAGTTGAGTCTTGGACAAGATAATGTTGTTGATTTGAAAGAGAACGCTGAGAATGATTTGAAAGAATATGTTGAGAATGATTCGAAAGATAATCTTGAGAATGACTTGAAAGAAAATGTTGAGAATAATTTGAAAGAAAACGTTGAAAAAGAAGAAAAAGAATTTGTTGGAGATAAGGATGTGATCAGTTTTCAGGATAATAAAAATGAACAGCAGTTGTTTGATGAGAAAACAATTAATTTTGATGGGAATAGAAAGGAAGAAGATGGGCATTGGTTCTCTGAGGAGAAAAATAATGTGGATGCAACTGAGCATCTTTTGAGGAGGTGTACGGTTGATGAAATCAAGGATATGGATTTTGAAGAGCAAGAGAAGGGTATGGATTGTGAGGAGGAAAAGAAACAAGAAGTTGAAGAAGGAAGAGAGGAAGAGGGAGGAGAACAAGAAGAAGAGGAGGAGGAGGAGGAAGAACAATTTAGTTCTGCAAGAGGTGTGACTTTAGAGATGGTAACCTCAGCTAATCTTATTCAAGGAATGGAGGCTGCACCAGCTACATTTAGATCTGAGGTAAACATTTGTGATGACGATTTGCCAGCAGACTTTCTTACAGCCAGGGTTGGTACTAATGCAATTCCAGGTGGCTCGCCGTCACATTTTGCTAACGGGAAAAAAAGAGAGATGGTTCATGATAATGAGTTTTCCCATCACTCTCTCAATGATGATAATAAGCGATTGAGGAGTGTAGGTTCATGGAATAATAAGTCATCATCAGAGTATGTCGAATATATGAATCAACTGCAACATTTGATGGGGAAGGTTAGGATGCTTTACGAGGCAAAAGAACAGGCTTGTGAGGAATCAAGTATGAATCAACAGATTTTACTTACTGAACTGCAGAAACGGGATAGCATGATTGAACTCTTGCACAAGGCAAAGTATGAAGTGGAACAGAAGAGGCAAGTGGAGGTTTATAGACTTGAGCGTGAGCTCTATTTCATGGGAAATCTGCTTGACGGATATAGAAAAATATTGAAGGAGACTAGCAAGGAATTTGCTGAGTATAGAGCATGCTGTCCGCAGATTGATGAGTCACTTTACAAGGATGTTCGTGGGGGTTCAGGCTTAGTTCTGAGCACTGTGGAATTGGAAAAGCAACGCTTGAAGCAAGAAGAAGAAGTGACTATGAACAAATTGTTGTTTGAAAAGAAATTGAAGGACTTTGAAGGCGGGTGGATTGCAAAATTTGAAGTGCATAAAGATGTGGTTCAGCTGATGTATAACAAGTTGCTTGATATTGAAAATCAAGTAAAACTTCTGAAGGAGAATTTTGCAAAACAAAAAGCTTCAGAAACTTCAGAATGTGTTCCAAATGAGTTATCTGGTCAGTAAGTTTATATTTTTTGTCAATAATGTTTTAGTCAAGAAATCTTCTTTTTATCTGTGTTTTGATACAGATTTATGTATTTCGATCTGTAGTATGTGTTGATATGTTAAGGCAATGACAGTGATCTTGCTAGTAGACTAGTAATCTACTTGTGATTACACCTAAATGGAAATATATATGTAGTCGTTGCTACCAGTTTGTTACATCTACTTGCTGCTACCTTCTTGTGCCTGCCCTTGGCTGTTCTGTTTCTACTCCTATTAGTTTCATCACTGACTAGTCAGTTGTGCTAAATTCAGACTAAGTTGAAAAATATAAAATTGACTATTGGCATGGATTATGACTGATTTCTAATTGTATACCAATTTTTATTGTTTAGCTGAGAGGAACCTTGCTTAATTATTTTGGCTTGGCTTCGGCATGTCTGTGCAGAAACAAGTGAACCGTAATATCTTGTTCTTCTATCTTGTGGTAAAATGTTACCCATCATGTGTTTTGCTGCTTTTTATACCTGCTGCTGCATTAACAATCCAATGTGAAGTCTAGCACATTGTGCAGGACACTGTATCTTCAATATTAGAACTTGTTCTGTGTATGGCAGAAACGAAGAAAAGTGGTTTGGCATGTGAAAGTTAGTTATTAGCTTCCTATCTTGAATGTGTTGTTTGCTATTGTTATCAAGCTCTTTGATACTGTTTTTGGTATCTGGTTTCTGGATGCTGGAAAGTAACTGTCCCTTCTTAAGATACATATCTACATAGATAGATAGATGTGAGAATGGGTTTGACGTCAAAATGACCGGCCACTGCTCTGTAAGTTGCACATTGATAATATGTAGATGATTCTGAACAAATCTTACTTTTTTTGTTGAGATTTTGTGACGCTTTCTGTTTGTATTTTGATAGGTAGTGTTTAAGACATCTATTCTTTTCTTATTAATGGACATGGTCTATCATCTCGAGAGAGAGAGAGAGAGAGAGAGAGAGAGGATTTTAAAGCAGAAGGTTTAATAGATATGTGAGAATGGGTTTGACGTCAAAATGACCGACCACTGCTCTGTAAGTTGCACATTGATAATATGTAGATGATTCTGAACAAATCTTACTTTTTTTGGTTGAGATTTTGTGAAGCTTTCTGTTTGTATTTTGATAGGTAGTGTTTAAGACATCTATTCTTTTCTTATTCATGGACATGGTCTATTAATTATTTTCCTCATTTAGAATTATAGGTGAGCCACTATCCACTCATTAACATGCGGATTACTGTTGGTTTGTTAATAGTTGACTAACCTGATAGTATAAAAGTTCTTAAATATAAAAGCTATTGGAGTGACAAATATCTCTCTATAGTTTCAAAAAATTACAAATACTCCAGTTTTTTTTTGTTTTTGTTTTTTTGTTGACAAATACTCCTTAAGCTTGAAAATGATGGTAGATATTCTTGCCATGTTATTCTATTAGTTAATTTGTCTTTTCGTTTATGATATAATTACTGTTGTACTCTTGTAGTTTAATACATATTTTTATAAAAATTAAGGTTATAATAATAATTATACCATAAATGAAGACAAATTAACGAAATATCATTGTAGGGATATTTTTTATCAATTCTAAACTTGGCATATGTCACAAAAAAAAGAAGCAGGGAGTATTTGTAATTTTTAAAAATTATAGGGATATTTGTTATTCTTACATAAATACTAAATATATGTATATATTTTTCCTTTATGACATTTTTGTGACTTATTTAAGATTGAATTCAACTTTGCTTAAAGGTTTTAGTTAGTTATTAAGGACTTCACGAACGCGCGCGCACACACACACGTAGTTGACTTGAGTTGCGTTTCTACCTAAAGGACTATTTTTTCATCAAAGAATGAATTGGCTGGATGTACATCGCAGTAGCAGGAGCTGACCGTTGTCATATCGCAATCACAAATACGTCATAAAAATTCAAATGAGTCAGTTTCATTATGGACAACCCAATCAACGAAGGTCACCTCCGGCTCACAAAAAGGACCAAGATGACTTCTCCTTATTGGTCTGTCTACCGTTGACAATGGTGGGCCGTCTCATCAAAATTTCTCTCCATAGATATAGGATAAAAGACAACCATATGAAAACTTGAAACTCATGTAAAATCTGTTTTCGGGGTTTGAAGCCAACTACTGTGCGTGATCTGTACCTATGCCATATCTTGCCTGTTGTATTTCACGTACGTTTAACATTAAAACCGAGGATTGGTGTTGGTCTAGCTCAAGTGGGAAGGAATGAAGCAGAAGATTTTAGATCCGAGAATGAGTAAGGTCAAATTCTTGTCCAGCGGCCAGCCCCACTGGTGAATGGTGATAAGTCTAAGCAGAACGTGGAAGATGGACGGGGTAGGGTCTGGAAAAGGAAATGTTTTCTATGTTTTTGTTAATTTCCATCTTTTGACATTGATTTATTACAACGGAGAATCAAAACTTCAATAACAATTGGGGCTTCTAGTTCGATCGAACTTGAAGACTGCATATAGTCTTCAGGGAATATTTCCGTGTGCACCATCCAGCCCAATCCTTCGCTGGTTTCAGTTTTACCGGCGTATGGACAAGCCATTTATATTTGGATTATTAATATTCAGATGTGCAAATACCTCACGAGAGAAACATACGATTACGAAGCATCAAATGGAAATCTAGGTAATATGCTGCTGCTGCTGCTCCTACTTCTAAATATTACCATAAACATCTATGAAAAAAAAAACAAAAAACCTACATATCAAATCCGCAATTTCAAATAGAAACAAAAAAAATTTCATTTTCAATCATGAGTATACAAAATTTTATACAAATTTAATCACACAAACAAATATTATAATATTAGTTTATAGTCATATTTTATATTTTTATAAGAGAAAAATAACTTTATCTCTATACCATATTTATATTTTTATGAAATAAAATAAAATAAATTATAAAAAATATGTTAATACAATTTTTTTTATATCGTATAAAAAATGTTAGTAATTATAAACTAAATGACAGTTCATTTAGAGTTGCTGCAGCTTTATGAATTAAGAACACAACTCCAAGAAATTAATATACAGTCCAAAAGCCACCGATCAATCTTGCTAAATTAATAAATTTCTATTGAAAACAACAAATCCAAAGTAATAAAAACTAAACTTTGAATACGAAAATATGAAAAAGAGTTCAAAAGTGATCAAAAACTATCTTTTCCTATAGTTCACAATCTTAATTTATATCTAAATTGATGTGCTGTAATTGCAATCTTACAGTCACGATTTTCTAGCATTTTCAACTAACAGGTATTTACTAACTGGAGCCAAATTCTGCAACTTGCTCAATTTTTTCCCTCCAATTTCCAGCTTAGCTTCTTTTCAGCTTGCATTTTGAATCACTACACAACAGTTGCTTTTCGTGATCAGTAATATTCCCTTTTAAAGTAAGCACTTTCCATTAATTAAGTTTTGACGACAATATTCATGCTGTAGGAGCGAAGGAATGGTAATTTAAATATGCAAAGTTAGGAAAAAGTTTACTTATTTTTAGGAATAAGTATTTTTAAATCGATCTAATTCAAATCGCAAAAATTAACAATTTGAATTATTTTAAAAAATTTATAAATTAACTTACGGATTGATATTTTTTAAATCGTTGTTCGTTAATTTGAATTATATATTGAATCAATTTCAAACCGTGAAACTGTAAATCAAATCGTTTAATATTATTTTATAAAATTTTTATTATTATATATTCATCATCACAAATTATATATGATTTGTTTCATATCTTCTATATAATAATAATTAATAAAAAAAAATTATTCATAAATAATTTTTAAAAAATTATTCATAAAACTTACTTTTAAATGTTAACAAGAGAGATTATAAAATTGATAAGAAGCAATTATTATATCTTTAATTTTGTAATATAGCTCAAAGGGTGCCT
>JAVXUL010130782.1:0-15789 GCA_035590515.1 Trichilia minutiflora
TCCTATTTATAGAAAAGATATACAATGATAAATGGTAAAGATAATTACAATTAACTGATTAATATTTTCCTTAATATGTATGCCCTCTTGGCAGCAGAAGAAGTGGATAATGATGCATCAGTGACTGTGAAAGAAGCACTTAAGAGACCAGAAGCTGCTGAATGGTATAAAGCAATGTGTGAGAAAATGAACTCACTAAAGAAGAATGGGAATTAGTTAAAAATTCAGATAACGGGAAGGTAGTTGATAGTAAGTGAATTTTCAAGAAAAAAGAAGAGACAGGTGATAAAGTGAGGTACAAAGCTAAGGGATTTACTCAAAGAAAGGGAAGAGATTATGCTGAGATTTTCTCACCCATAGTGATGCATCTTTCTATTAGACTAATGTTGTTTGTGGTAGGTACCTATGCATTAGAATTGGAACAAATGGATCTTAAAACTGCTTTTTTATATAGAAATCTAGAGGAGGTAATATTGATGAAGTAACCCGAGGAATTTGTTATGGGAAACTTTGAAAAACTGGTGTGTTTGTTAAAGAAATCTTTCTATGGGTTAAAGCAATAACGTAGGCAATGGAACATCAAAATACTTAAATTTTGATGGGTTCATGAGGAAGTCAGGGTATTTGAGAAGTAAGTATGATATTGAAGACATGGTGTTCTTGCTAATATATGTTAATGATATGCTCTTGACAAGTAAAAGTAAGGACAGACTAAGTGAGTTAAAGAAGATGTTATGCTCTGAGTTTGATAAGAAACACTTGGGACCTGCAAGAAGAATCGTTGGGATAGATTTGACAAAGGATCGGTCTGCTGGGATTATTAAACTCTCACAAGAGAAATATTTTACAAAAATTGCTGTGTAGATTTGGAATGATAAATGCTAAGTCTGTTTTTATTCCTTTGGCAGCTCATTTTAAACTGTCAAAGGATCAAAGCTCAAAGATAGATGTTGAGATGCTCAAATGGTAAAAATTCCATAATTAAATGCTGTTGAGAGTTTAATTTATGGTATGGTATGCACTAGGTCAAACTTAGCCTATGGGGTTAGCTTGGTTAGTAGATTTATGAGCAACCCAAGTATAGAGCATTGGAAGGCTTTGAAATGAATACTTAGATATGTGAGAGGGAGTCTTGGGTGTTGCCTAGTCTATGAAAAGGGTGAAGAAAGTTTAGATTCCATAATAGGCTTTGTTGATGCAGATTATGCAGTAGATATAGATAAAAGGAAGTCTGTAACAGGTTTTATCTTCAAATTTAGGGATTGCTTTATAAACTGGAAAGTGACTTTGCAACATATAGTTGCACTATCAAGTACAGAAGTAGAATACATGGCTGTTGTTGAAGCCATAAAAGAATCATTGTGGCTGCAAGGTATGATACTGAGTTGAAATAGTTGATTTGTATTCTAATATTTAAAGTGCTATTCAATTAGTAAAGAATCAAGCTTATCATGAAAGAACCAAACGTAGATATTCGATTGCACTTCATTGGAGATATAATAGCTGATGGAAGAATCAAGTTGCTCAAAGTGCATACAAGTGAAAATGTAGCAGATGCCTTGACAAAGGTGGTGCCTGCTTGAAAATTTGAATTATGCTTAAGGCTATAAACCTGGAGAAGTATGTTGTCATAAGGTTGAAAAGACTTATGAAGGTTGCGGTTGCTAGTTGAAAGGTAGAGAAATGATAGTTCATTATTCTTTGAATCAAGGTGGAGATTGTTAGGCTGTAATTCATAGATCAATGAAGCCGGTACATTGTAATTCATATGAATTGAAGGGTAGGAGAAAGGTGTTAAAAGGTAGGTAGAAAGTAGTTAATAGTCAGGGGTAATTTTGTACTTATTCAAGAAGAAGTGGTTATTCTGTTAAGTTTGTTATTTCTGTTTCTTGAGGATAGACTGACAAGTATTAACATACTTGTAATTTGTATCTTTGGAGCATCTTTTGCCTTTGAATCGGAATTAATTCATTTCTCTGGAACAATCTTCTTCTTCATTCATTACTTCATTCTTTTACTTAGTTCTTCAGAGGTTTTGCTTTGGAGTCGTCTTCATTCTTTGGAACAAGTTTCTGCAAGTGTGAGTTTTCGGGGTTCTGCATAAATTCTTTCAGTGGCTGGCCTTTTTGCATTGTTCTTGTTAGGTTCGTGGTGGATGATTAACATAGTGCAATACGAAATGGTTCCTAAGCTAGCTGCAAGATTCAGATTGAGTTCAGTCCTTTAAAGCAGCAAATCACTTTCTTCTTCCTTCTACCCCCATCCATCTTTTCTCTCTTCTTCTTCTTCTTCTTCTTCTTCTTTCACTTTCTTATATTTACTCATCAGCACTTGAGGGACCTAAGGAGAGGAAAATGAGCGAAGAAGCCAACAGGCAAGGAGTACAAAACAACCATGACAGAAACGCTGGATCTTCCCAAAGTAGAGGCGGCAGCACTACCGGTTCAAGTAGTCCAGCAATTCCCCGCGGCTGGCAGAATTTCAGTGGGCCACCCAAAAGAGGAGAAATATTCCGGAGAATGTTTTCAGGGTCTGGAAAACCACCACCCAAAGCAGCTTCTTAATGGGATGAGGATCAATAGCAGTATCAGATAATGTTTAATTAAAGTACGTGGTGTGATTTTAAACAATCCTGTTGTTGTATGATATAGAATAATGGATAGATTATGCCGGTTAGGGGATGGAATCAGATTCTAATTGTTGTTGGGTTTTGTGATTATTGTCAATTAATTCAACACTAATTATGTAAGTTATTAATGAATTTTGTGTGAACGTGTTCTGAAAAGCTAGCTTCATTTTGGGTTTCTGGCTTTACTTCTTTATTATAGTATCTTTATTAATTCATGAATCCATAACCTGTAGCTCCAATATCTACATCTTCAAGTAAACTGTAAACCAACAATTAGAGATGATGAGAATGTTTTAATTAAAATAAATAATAATAATTTAGCTATTATCCTTCATCGAAAATGAACAAAATATAGTTTATAAATTTTATTCTTTTATAAAATAACGAGTTTATGATAAATATTTGACCTTTTTTTTCTTCTTTTTTTATAAATAATAAAAGTATATTTCTCATAATTTAAGATCTCGTTTTTATGAATCAATTCTATCGTTGCATAACATACAGTAATAAATAGATTATGCTTATGAGGTGATATGAATGTATTCTAGTCACAAAGGATAAGATCACACACAAATATATTTTTTTAAATAATCAATTTAATTTATGATTTTCTTATGAATTAGACGGTTCATAAACTGCTTGATATTGACATAAACGTTAGGTAAGGGTTTTTTTATCACTAAAAATAAAACAATATTTTTTCATTTCTGTTTAGATACGAAAATTAAGTAATATATTATTGATAATAACATTAAGATTTGAGAATTGGGAATCTATCATTTAAAAAATTTAGGAAAAAACAACATAAAAGTCATAACTCAATGTCCCTAGAGTGTATCTAGAGTAAAGAGGAGATATATAAACCTTACTTGACAGACAAATAGACAACCAAAACCAAAAGAGAACAAAGGATTAAGAGAAAGGAGAGATAACAACCCTAAGAAATCCTAATAAAATCTGCATAAAAAAAAAATCCATAGAATCTTGAAAAAGGAGATTACCAATTTCAGTAGTTTTTCCACCGAATAAAATAGGTTAGGTTAAGGATTAAATTAATAAATTTATTGGCGACTTTTTTTCCTTCCTACAAAAAACATGCGAGAAATGGAACTTCTTGGAAGGCATCACACAAATACGATTGAGACAAAGCGACTACTAATCATATTGGGTTGTAGGTAGTAATAAATTACTCAAAAAAAAGGGGCCATGTTAACGTGAAATCTCTCTTTCTTGTCTTATTATGGAGGATAGAATTCAAATTAGCAATAATTCCCAATAGAGCTTTCGTAAGGAATGTGCTGAAAATGGTGAAATGGGTTTAAAAATAGGCCTTATTGCAAAAGCCCAGTAACTAAACGATAGTGGACCTTCAAAAATTTTAATACTGAATGTTGTATGAAGCGTGCAGCCTGCCACCGAGCTAGCTCTTGAAAGACAAGAAGAAGCAGCAGCTAAACTTAACAATTAAGTAAAGTGTAGTGTGTCCTCTGGGATTGAGGTGAATCTTTTAAAAGCATTTTCTTTTTCCTTTTATTACCTACCAAACTTTCCTCTCCTCTTCTTCTTCTCAATTCAGAATATTTATTCACAACACTCATCAGTTCAGGACTGGAAAATGAGTGAAAAAGCCAGCAGGAATGCCGGACAAAACAACTATGACAGAAACGGTGGAGCTGCCTCCGGCGACGGTGGCGGAGCAAGTGGATCCCGTCGCCCTTCAAATCCTCCTGTCAGTCAGAATTTCACCGGGCCACCCAAAAGAGGAAGAGTGATGGGTCGGGTCATTGCGGATTTTGCTACAGTTATTGGTTGCAACCCACCACCCCCAACAGCTTCTTAATTGGATGATCAGATAAAAAAAATGTTTAATTACGGTACGTGATTGGGTTTTCATCATTCCTGTTTATGATATTGAGGAATGGATTGATTATACCGGGTATGTGATCATGTGATTAAATATTCTAATTACTGTTGGGGTTTGTGATGATTGTTAATAAACTCGGCTTTAATTATAATTAGTGCGATCTTGCTTCTTTCTTTTTGCTTGTCTTTAATTCTTGGATCAGCAATTCAGATATTCTGGCTCCCCTATCTACATCTTCCACTGAAAAACCCATTTCGGATGATGAAATTTTTTTTTAATTAAAAAGAATTCAAAACAAAACATTGTTTATAAATTTTGATTTTTATAGAAATTTATCTTTTATTGGAATGATCTCACCTCTCTGCCTTTTCCATGGAGGTCTGGGGAGTATGAATATAATTTTACTGTTAATTGTCTAAATTAAAGTGAAGTAGACACTTAAATATCAATGTTAGGCATTTGATAAAAATGCGTAAGAGAAAATTGATGGTTATATTATCATTCATCATGATCTAAGAAATGAAATTTATCTTGAAATGATTAAATTACTCATCAAAATAAGATCATAACAGCTAAAGAAGATAAAAATCAATCTGATTTATGATTTTATTATGGATCATATGGTCAAATAACTGCTTGATATTGACATATTTGGTATTTTCTAAAACTCCAAGTATGCCATTTTGGACCGCTAAAGACATAAAGGTATACTTACATTTCTTTCTATATATGAAAATTAATTAATAAATTTTTAACTACAGTACAACATTATGATTCGAGAATAGAGAATCTACAATATAAAAAAAATAAAAAATAAAAGTCATCACTCATTGTATCTAAACTGGTGGATAAGATTTTGACACAATCTAAAATCCAGCTAAGGCAATTCACATTGTTTTCTATCCATTTATTTGATTTTTTAAGCATCATGTACTACACAATAATTGTCACTGAGTCAAAAAATCACTGAGCAAGTCTTTAAAAAAAATCATTGTACCAGGAATCACTTAATCCTAACAGTAGACAATGACTTTTCTTTTCTTTTCTTTCCTTTTTTTTTCCCTTTTTTCTTTTTAATTAGATATCTCTGCTATTTTTGTGTGCAATGCTGAAGAATGATATAATTTTTAGATTTATTTTTATTGAAGAATTAACAATAGAATAGGTTTTGTAAAGAAAACTCATTTGATATAGATTATTTCTAATTTTTTTAAAAAAATTTAAGTGTAAAGAAAAGGTTATATAATTGCTAGGCCTAACTTTTAATGGTAATATCAAAATCAAGTTATCAACAAACTTAATAAATCATAGAGTTAAAATTTTAATTAAGAGGTAAATCAAAATAACGAAAAATTAAAAATCAAAAGTGATAATAAAAAATCAAAAGAATGTAAAGGAAAGACAAGCATTCTAGAAAAATTTAATGAAAGCTATAATTAAGAGAATTCAATGAATCTTGGAAAAGAAAACTATATTCTTAGTAGAGAGTTAATTTATCAGAATTAAAAGAGAGAAAGTCAAAGTACTAAGTTGACAATTTTATAACGTTGCTGTTTCCTTCTCGAAGAATAAGTGGGAAAGAGATCTTGTTGAAAGCCATCACTCTATATAGATGGAGCCTTCTTGACTACTAATCTCATTGTCTTGAATTTTAGATCCTAATAGATTACTTAAAAGATGGCCAACGATGTTAATGTAACGAAGAAGTCAAATCACAATAATGACCAACGGGCTTCCATGTGTTTAAATAGCTGAAATGGATTTAAGAATGGGGAAAGCCCAATCAACAAATCATTGTGAACCTTCAATAGAAACAAGTCCACATTGTTTAAACAAATTTTTTATTCTATTTTGTTTAAATTCTTTATTTACAGTATTATAATCTACTTACATTAGATTAGGTATCTAGTAGAAATGGAAGGGAGTTTATTAAAATGATCATATCAACCTCATAATAGTAATTTTAAAAATCAGTGGTTTGTTTTGTTGGTTAACCGCTAAACATAATTTAGTTTTAGGGGGAATGACATTTTCCCCCCTGATGTTTGACAAAAAAACAATCTCCCCTGCACTTTTTTTAAGTAAATCTCAACCATTGATTAACAAAAATGGACAGCTAAGATTTGCTTAAAAAAAGTGCAGGGGGGAGATTGTTTTTTTATCAAACATCAGGAGGGAAAAACGTCATTCACCCTATATTCTTATATACTCACCCTGCTTAACTTTTAATTTTAAGTAAATCGAGTTAATCGTACTTATTGTACAATGATAATTGCATAGGGATAAGTGATTTTAGGTATTCCTTGTACTCGATTCACATAGTATTTCTAATTAAATCTATTGAATTGTATTTAAATTTCAGTTTTATACTTTGTTTGTGTTTGAAAAATTTATACAAATTTTGAAACTAAAGTTATCGAATTTGTAAATGTTTTGTAATATTCAATGATTTTTAATTATCAAATATTTTGTTAATTATGATGTATTCAATTTATTATAAATTTATGTTTGGTTTGGATTTGAGTGATATTGGATTATGTTGTAAATTTAGGATCAAAAAGTTTGGTTGTTTAAAAAATATTTAAAAGTAATTTTGATTTGTTTTAAGTTATCGAGAAGTCTTGTAGATTCTCGATACATAGGGTTTAGAATACATATTATCAGTTTATAAATGTTGTAATATATGAGACTCATAAACTGAAGCATGACAGAATAATACGTAACATCTATTATAACAGCTAAAATTTATAATATCATTATAATGATAAAAATAATTGATTTTTATAACCAAATTTGTGTTCAAAATTTTCAAAAGTAAATATTTTATCTCTTAATGTATCATTTTTTTTTTATGTTAAACTGGGTCTGGGACATCAAAAAGAAATATTTTATTCTTTAGTTTATTATTTTTTAAATTTAACCACTTTAAATTTGCTATCCCCAAACTTTCAATTCTAACTTCATTCATGATTCTACATGTTAGAATATGTATAATCATGCATGAATGAAGTTAGAATCTCGTAGTGTCTCAGAACATGTATAATCATGAATGAAGCTAGAATCTCGTAGCGTTTCTCTGAGAACATGTATAACCATGAATGAAGTTAAGAGTTGAAAGTTAGGGGTCCTAATGACAAAGTAGCAAAATTAAAGTGGCTTAATTTTAAAAAATAATAAATTAAAGAATAAAATATTTTTTTGACCTCCCATCCTTATTTTATTAAAATTAAGATGTATTTATAATAGATATTAAATTAATTTAATAAATATTATTTTTTATAAAATTATTTAATCATTTTAATTAAAATTTTATTTTTTATAAATAAATATAAATTATTATATTAATATAATCACTATTATCAAAATATTCTCCCTTTAATAAAATAAGTACATTCTCATTAAAAAAATTATATATATTAAAATAAAAAGTCAAACTTAATTTTTTTAAAAATTGATAAATTGGAAAATATAAAATATTTTTAAAGTTAATTAAAGAGGTTAAAATAACAAATTATGAATCAAATTACAAATAATTTTCATGTAACTCCAAAAAAAAATTGCGAGGGTAGGGGCAAGGGTCCCCTTAGGCCCTGTCATCTCTCACCGTCCACGTGTATCACATTGACCCATAAGGAATCGATACATGAACTCCACTGGACTCAACTTATTTCCTTTTCAACAATTCAATCAACCAATTTTGTCAACAAAACACGAGATAATGCATTGTTTTCAATATATATTTTTTTAAATTTATAAAATATTCAGTGTCATTCATAAAACACTTCACATATTATTTTAATTAGTATGTAATTTAGTGTCAATCTAAAAATCATTTTCAATGTTAATTAAATTTAATAAAAGCCTTTCAAAAAAATTAATCAAATTTATAAATATATATCTGAATTTTTTAATTTTAAAATGGATTTTGATATGGAATGTCTTAAGATTTCTATATTTGATAAGTTATAATTTTTAATATATTAAAATTCATAAAAAATATTTATTAATTATTTTTGTTAAATATTAAAAATTATTATAAGTAACAAATATAAAAATCTAAAATCAAATAGCATGAAAGAAACAGGTTTAGCAAATTTCAAACACGAAATGGAAAGGAAATTATTTTATTTGAGAATTTGTATAATTTTACTGGAAAAGAAACCCTTCGTTCAGCTTTCAAGACTTAATAAATTTAGTTTGACCGACACAAGATGACCCGCCCCATTCAATCCTAGCAAGGACCTAGCTTTGGGAAAGCATTGTTCAGAGATGATAATTTGGATTATGGTATAATTATTCGGTATGAATTTGATATAATTAAATAGATTTAGATTTAAAAATTTTGATATGAATAATAATCAGATCTTATTTATGTCATACGATTAATAATCGTGTCGGATTTGAATTTAACCTTTAAATTCGTTTATTCATTTAAAATACGATTAGTTAAATAAATAATCATATTTAAATAAATAATTATATCTAAATAAATAATTATTTAATATAATAATTTTATTTATTTATATTTGACACTTAATTTATAATTAAATAAATAATTAGTTTAATAGGTTAAATTTTATATTTATTACTTAAATAGATTGAATAGATTGGATCGAGTTAATGATCTAATTATATCGTAATTTATTATCTATTTAAAAAATAAATAATACGATTAATAAATAGATCGTATTCGTATTAAAAATTTTGACACATTTAATAAATGGATCGGATTCGAATGAACACAAAAAAATATTATAAGTTTATTGATACTACACGAATACAATACGTTTATCCGAATCACACTCTTATGCATAATCATATAAAAATATAATACGAGTTTACTTAAAATTTAAAAAATTTATGGGTATAATCTTATTTTAAAAGTTTTAAGTTAGAAAGAGTAGATGTCTATTTGACATAATTTTTTTTAGTACTTTTCAATTTTTTTAATTAAAATTTATGTCAAATAGAGAAAAATAAAAAGATTTTTTATTACATTTAAAATATATATATATATATATTTTTTAAATTAAAAAAAAAAGGTTTTTTTTTTTGTTCTTGTTAAATACATAGAAAATATTTATTTTATTTTAAAACTATTTTTTAACTCCTTTTAATAAAAAAAATTATTTCAATAATAATTTCTTTATAAAAAGGATAAAAAATATATTTTAATTAAAAAAAAATTTAAGAAAAGTAAAATTCAGTTTTTAAATCCTCAAAAAACTGCTTCAAACAATTCTAAATCTGTTAAATAAATATATATCCCTTACGACATGAATACAAGTAATTAATTAAATGCCTTAATTAATTCAACCTAATTGGTAAGATAAATCAAAAAAACCAACTCATTAAATATTATCCTAATTGGCCAAAATTTTTCCAACTAGGTAATAATGGATGAGCCACCTATCCTATCCTATTATTTATAAATAATTCTAACTTGATAATTTAAATTAAAATATATCCTTACACAATGATAGCTTCAAAATTTAAAAAAAAAATTATAATAATAATCGTCTTTGACTTTTTTGTTTGTTTCCCTAGAAAAAAAATTAAAAAGTAATTTGTCTCAAGCCTAACAATTTGGGAGCCAGGTAATTAAAACTAAAGCTTTGTCTGAGTACAGCTTTGAAAGAAATCAATCCCTTATGTTGTCTGCTTCTCTAGAATCTAGGTTTGTATTAAACTATGAGTTTTGAGAACGTATTGATGGAGAAGGAACTGCTTGGGTTGGGCAGCAAGAGATCCATCTGGAGTTTTATCATCCTACAAATTCAGACGAAGGTGTGTTTTCTTATTCTATTATTGCCATTCCATCTATGTAGTAATACTAATCAGATCTACTTGTATATTTCATTTCATCCAGGGATCCTGGAAGGGATGATGTTTCATTAACCATTACGTATTGTGGGATTTGTCATGCCGATATTCTTTGGCCCAGGAATCAATTCGGAGACTCAAACTATCCTTTGGTTCCAGGGTAAGTCATTATATTATAATATACACGACAACTTCTAGGAAGCTAAGAGTTGATTGGAGATGGTTGTAGGAATAATTAAAAGTTAAAAATTCACTCTGATGTTTGCTTAAAAAAAGAAAAAGAAAAAGAAAAAGAAAGAAAGTTCTGAACCACTTCTATAGAAAATTTTGAGAAAAAAAAGACAAAGGGTTTTCTTTTTCTTTCTTTTTCTTTTTTTTTGAAATGTAATTTTAAAATGTAATTTGTCCTTAAATAAATTTTTAAATTTACCCTAATATGTATCATACAAACTCAAAATTTTTATTTGAAAAAACTTATGTTACTTAGCTCTTGAAAATATAATTGAAAAACCTTAGACATTTTTGCTATAAATTATTTTAGGATGGAAAAAAAAATTATTCAAACACAGATACGTATAAAATTAATTTTCATTACTATTGTGTACGTTTTATTTATTTTCATTATCATAATATTTTAATAAAAAATTTATCAAACACATATACATTATTTTTAAAATAAATAATATATATATATATATATTGTGACAATTCCAATAGAATACCATTGTTTGCAAAACAATAGCATTAACTCTAAAAGCTTTGTTTTAAGATAAATATGCATTAATTTTGTTAATGGGGGTTCCGCAAGAGAGAATTAAGCTCTGTTATTGTCTTCTCTGAACCAATAATGAATCTTTTCTGATAGATAGATTATCTACATCTATGTGACAATCACGCTTTCATCAAAATGCATTAAGAATAAGGAATTTGCAAAACTTGTACATATATCATAAATATTTCTATTCTATGACAATATGCAATGTTTCTATCATGGTATATTTGATATTCAATTTTCAATCTTATATTAAATACCAAAATCATGTAGGAAATAGTCAATTTAACACAAGTATTAAGTATAGATGAAATCACACAATACATAAAAATAGGAATAATATTAATCAATTAAAATTGCAATTAGTTAAACAAATGTAGTTTAATTATATTAATTTTTAGATAAACGAACTTAGACAGCATTAAATTTTAAAAAAAAAAAACATCATTCCTAAATAATACATGGTAAAAATAATTTTAATATGAATATGGATATAGATTTAGATATATGCACAGGCAATTCTTACTTTTCCTATTAAGTTGTGTGGATCTTTTTCTACTTGCATACCAGAATGAGATTGTTGGAATTGTTAGAGAGGTTGGTTCCAATGTTAAAGGCTTCAAAGTTGGAGACCATGTTGGAGTAGGGCCCTATGTCAACTCATGCAGAGACTGCAACTTCTGTAATGATAGACTAGAACACTGTTGCGAGAAAGGATTTGTTTTCACTTTCAACGCCATTGATGAAGATGGGACCATCACAAAAGGAGGATTTTCAACTTTCATTGTTGTTCATCAAGGGCAAGGTTTCTTCTCTTTTTCCTTTTCTTAATTTTCCACACCTGATACTCTTAATTTTTCGTTTGTTTAAATAACTCAACAGGTTCTGCTTCATAATTCCTGAAGACTATCCACTGGCTTCAGCAGCACCGCGTTCTGCTTCATAATTCCTGAAGACTATCCACTGGCTTCAGCAGCACCGCTGTTATGTGTCGGAATTACTTGTTATTCACCCATGATGCGTTACAAAATGAATCAACCAGGAAAATCTCTAGGAGTGATCGGACTGGGTGGTCTTGGTCATATGGCTGTCAAATTTGGGAAGGCTTTTGGATTAAATGTTACAGTTTTTAGCACAAGCATTTCCAAGAAAAACAATGCACTCAATCTGCTTGGAGCAGACAATTTCGTCATCTCATCTCACCTTGACCAGATGAAGGTAATAAACCGTCATCTACATTTACACCAGCTTTTACATTCATCTTTGCTTATAATTCATTCAAAGGCGTACAACATTTTTTACAGCGAAGTAATGAATATTCAAATATGTATAAACTCTGAGCAGGCCTTGGCTAAGTCATACGATTTCCTGATTGACACGACATCCGGCATCCATCCTTTTGATCCATATTTATCACTGTTGAAGATCACCGGAATTTATGTTCTGGTGGGGGCTATGGAAGAAGTCAGATTCAATACTATGAATTTTATGTTCTGGTGGGGGCTATGGAAGAAGTCAGATTCAATACTATGAATTTTATTATGTGTATTTGTGCAATTTTTTAAGATTCGAACACTTCATCAAATCTAAGATAACAGTCCAAAAAAATACCGTCTCACAAAGTGTTTGAATTGGATTTGTGGCAGGGATGAGGACAATCACTGGAAGCGTAATGGGCGGTACAAAAGAGATGCAAGAGATGATCGAGTTTTGCAATGCAAATGGCATATACCCAGAGATTGAAATAATCCCCATTCAGCATGTGAACGAAGCTCTTCAGAGGCTAGAGAGGATGTAAAATACCGATTTGTGATTGATATTGCCAACTCCATGAAGTGAAACAGAGACCCAATTTCATCCACATTACAACTCGGAATGTGAACCATTTGCACGAATTATGTGTACAAATGTTTGGTGATTTTCATTTGATTGAAATCTGTGTGTATCATTACAGAGAAATGATGCAACTAGACCGATTACTATTGTTGTCTTAAGCTCATCAGGTTGTAATGATAGATTGTACTAGGAGACAAAGGAGAAGAAAGGATGAAAACAAAATCACTAGAGATATAAATTCTGGCAAACTGTAGACAGTTATACTGATACTACTTAAAGACAATATACACTCCGAAAGAGGAACACGAGAGGGGTAAAATACACTCCCTAGTTTACAAAAGGCTCGCTGAGAGGGAATAACGTGTACAAATGAACAAAGTCCATTGACTCTGCTTGGATTCCCATCCCAATATTGTTAGACGAATACGTGGCGGCTATATTTGAACCAGAAATCAGAAAACAATTTGAAGAAATGAAGCAACTCAGACTTGACATTTCATTGATAAAAAACACTATGCTATATGTTTTTACTTTCTGGAATTAGTACAAGGTGGGAAGGATGCCCTTATCCATTATGTTTATGTACCGTGATTTGCAAAGGGCCACAGGCAAATCTGCCGATCCTCATCCTCATGCTGCATAAACAGCCATAATCAACAACCCAAACATCTTCTTGATCAATAGAACAGTTACGGTGACGGTTTCCAATCAAATTGTAGATTATTGAAACCATTAACAGCTCCCAGCCCATTGAGCAGTTGATTCCCTAAATCTTGTTGTTGATGATTCATGCCCTGGTCCCGAGCCAATGCTGTCATGCCTACCCTCCCATTCATCACGGAATTATTACCCATTGCAGCTCTGATTCCACTGACCATTGCAGATTGTCCGAGTCCACTCATGTTGCCAAATCCAGCAGTCCCAATACCTGGATTATTGTTAATTGCCCCATTTCCTAATAGGCCATTGCCAGTGTTGAGAACCATATTGCTAGCTGTTGGCATAATCCCATTAACATTTTTAACATCGTTCCCCAAAGAACCAACACCAACTATGCTACCGTTACCACCATTAAGTTGGGTGCACATCATCATTTCATGTAAGATTTTCTGGACAGCACTTTGAGAATCACTTGGATCAGCTTCACCACAAAGAGCCGGCTGTTGAACAGATATATTTGCAGAACTTGTAGAATTCATGTGATTGGCTGCTGTTAAGGCACTGTGAGATGTTTGTGCGGGATTGTTAGACGACGAAGGTGTTGGAGATTGGAATGGGGAAGGGTTGGGTTGTGCCTGTGGGATAGTGTTGGAGGAACCAGGGGATGGCATCTGAACAGAACTTCCACCATAGGGGCTGCTTGCATTATTCATAGTACTTTGCTGTCTGGAGTTCATAGAATTTTGGTGGAGAAGCCCAGCAATGGTGCTGGTGGAGGAAGATGCAGATGCTGCATTAAGTGAGTTATTTACATTAGCCACGCCGTTGCTAGCAGTAATTTGCATTGCGCCGGCCTGGACAGAGCTCTGATCACTATTTGAGTTCTGCGCCACTGTTTGTTGTTGCTGCTGTTGCTGTGGCTGATCTTCAGGCTGTTGAGTTTGACTGTGAAACCCAGAGGATGCACTTGTTCTACGAGGGAACTTGGTCAAGCTCTCTGCAAACAAGACAAGAAAATGAAACCACCATAATGCCCCCATCAAAAATTATATTCTGAAATTCACTTGAGATCATTTAAATCTGAAGCTAAAATTTCATAAAATATTAAAGCACAGGAAGGTTCACATCCATGACATAGGCAGCTGAAACATAGCCAACTACTTAATAAGTAGTTCAGAAATGACTCTTCACTCTCCCTCCTCTAATCAAGGAAAGAATTTCTTCCATCTTTACCACTTACCAAAGTAGCTCCTAAATCCTTTTCCCACTTAAATTTTTTTAAATTGCAAAACATAGAAACTCTCAACAGATAATTTATACTTAAGACCTTAAAACCTCCAGCATAATTATTCTTGGTAAATTTTTGCATTAGAGCCTCCTCACCGATAAGTTATGACTTTTCTCATGTCTCAAGCATTTAGATTTTCTAATTGTGATATTTTTTATAAATTTATTTGCATCTTTCATCACCATCATAAGCATTCAACATATCAATAATAAGCCACTGTATCCATCTCTAAGACTTTTGCATCCTTGATGTGTCTATAGCTGTCTAATCCCACTAGAAACATTGAAACTATTTCGTGATGATATAACTCTGTCTTACGCCCCTAACATTTTCCAATGATCTCTGTGTTACAACAGGTATTGTTGGTAAAGCCATAAAACATACAGCATAGACAAACTCAATAATACGACAGACAGAAACTCACACAACAAGACGATCACTAACAGTTTTACAAGTTATGTTTTGTTTTACGGTGTAAGTGAACAGGACTATACAATTTACAGCTAGAAATAAAAAGGTTTCAAAGTGATCTCTCACAACCTTCTCACCATTACCACATTCAAAACAAGAGAATTTAAACAACTGAGAAAGAAAGAGATGGAAAATAACAATAGCAACAATATTAAGCGAAAATCTTATCAATCTTACCCATAGGTCCAGTCCCTGTTTCTCGACTGTAATCAATCAAGTCTTTCATACTATTAACTACTTCTGATATCTGCAACAAACCAAAAGAGATAAAAGGATCATCAACAGAACTGCAAATGATCTCCAATACAGTTCTTCAAATGAAGTAGCCTGAACGAACACTCATAGTCTTCAATCATTTCCAATACCATATTGATGATTATCCAAAGAAAACACTAATGGTAATATGATAACTGTGAAATATGAGATTAATGAAAAAACAGGAATCA
>JAVXUL010130793.1:0-15786 GCA_035590515.1 Trichilia minutiflora
TACTTTCTGTTTTATAATTATCTCTTTGTTATTTATTGCTTTGTTTGTATATTTTATTTATGATTTATTGATTGTTTGCAAAGCATTCATATTAGCATAAACATTCATTTTGTTTAAGTTTTAAATTCTTATAAAGCCAATTCACCCCCCTCTTGGTTCATCACTGCCACTCTTTCATACACTTTTTTGGGCCAACAAATTTATTTATAACTAAAAATTGAATATTTTTATTTAATAAACATTAATTCTTAAAATTTTAATATATTTTTAAAATTTACTAAAAATGATTATTTTCATAAGTACATTGCCATTCCAACCATAAGAAATGTTGAGAATTATCGTAGGTATCATCACGTGATTATTTGAGACAAACGTCAATAATAGACTATATAGTTAATAAAAAAATCATACATATCATTATATTTTTTAAATAAATAATGTTGTTTATTAAATGAGTAGTTATTTTATGAAAACAAAATTCATTGACAGTGTCGAGATTACTTAGGGTTAAAGTAATCATTGGGAGGAGTAACTAGCCCCAAAGGTTTTATAATTAATAGGCCATGGTTTTAAAATGATAAAAATGTTACCATGTTTTTCATAAATTATTTTACTTTAAACTTTTTAATTAAAAACATTACATAACTATCTTTTTATATTTGTTGAGTCACAAATCATACTTCTATATAGTCGTCCTCCTCACTCTATCGTTTTAAGTGATCGAGAGTGCGATTGAGAGAACGAAGTAGTGGTTTATTGGTATCATCGGGGTTTAGCATTACTTTGGTAAGCTTCTTTTCTTGACTCACAATTAGTTTGCTTCGGGCCACTGAGAGACTTAACATAGAATTTATGAATTTTATTGTTTTCAAAAATATGTTTTGAATTAAACATGTTTGAATATTTTATAAACCACAATGATTTGTTTCATGGAGATATTTAATATGTTTTGTACAATTGTAAAGAATGAAGATCAAATTATGGAAATTGCTTTGAAATGTTCTTAAGACGAGAATAAAAAGACTATGAATGGGAAACATGATTGAAATTAATAGGTTTTGATAATTTAGTTTTATGATTCAATTATGAAGTATGATATACATTGAGAAGAGATATTGTATTTGAAACCATCGTGTTTTGGAGTTATTATAGATACTAGGGATACCTTGCAGGTTCTTATGATATTCTATTTGTTGAAATATATCTTGAGGATTTGCAATGATTTTCATGTATAGGCCTCGTAGATAGGGGCATGACCAAAAATCTCGAAGGAGATAAGTGATAATTATTGAAAAGATATTGTCTACATTATAAAATTTTAAACATTAGAAAAATTAAATAATAAATACTTTTATTATCATTTTAATTTTAAAAGGTTAATTCATTAATATAGTAGAGAATAATATGTAAAATTACCGCACTACTCAGTTAACAAACTTTTTTATCGATCAAACGTAACTTTTATACTTTTAAGGGTACTTTGTGTTAAATTTTATAAAATATTTTGTCATTCCTAATTACCATAAATCTTAGAAGAAGTTTCTAAATATACTCCTAAATTTAATTAAGAGCTACTTATCCCATCAATTTTTAAAAAGCAAAAAGTATTATAGTTTTGGCTTTTGGTGAAGTTAGTCAAAATAAGGAGTTGAAGGTCCAATGTTTAGCAAAAAATTCTTTTAATATTATAATTAATTAAGAAAAATTGATGGAATTGACCATACTTTGGGACCCATTTTTAAAATTAACAATGTTATAAAAATTGTTTCAAATTTGATTGAAGATTTAATTTCTAAACAAATTTACTACTATGGTAATAACTCTAAAGTTGTAGTTTTTGAAGTGTGTGAAAGTTATATTTTCTAAAGAGCTCAAAAGTCTACAAAAAATTATGTTTATTGTTATAGAACCAAATGTCACTTTCAAGTAAATAACTTTTGTTCACTTAAAAACTAAAATGTTATATTCGAGCAAAAATATATATCGTTCACTTGGAAATTCAAACACCACTTTCAAACAAAAATATTTCAAACTATAAAATATTCCCAACTATAGTTCACTAAAACATCACTTTTTGTGAAACAACTTTTGGTGCATTTACGACAATATTTCATTCAATGGTTAGAATTCTTAAAAATCGATGACTTTCATTTAATTTTATTTAAAATTTGAATATTAATTGTATAAAATTTTAAATATAGATTACCAAATCAACATCTAAATCGTATTGTAAATGTTGTAATTTGGTTTAAACATGAAAAATTGATAATATTAACTGGTAATAGAGAAATTTATGGTTGACAAATCACTAATTGGAAAGGTTTCATCACTTTCAAGTGATATCTAAGAATTATAAATTACGCAAGAAAGTAGAAATACAACTATCCTAGTGATCTCAATTTGATTATTATACCCAAGTGTAGATAGTCTTGTTATAATATAGTCTAATAAATCCAACTACCGTATTCACAAGGATGTAGGCCCAAATAGAAGAATTTAAAAAGGGGGTGAATTGGATTTTTAAACTTTTATGCAACACAAATTTTTCTCGTGAGAGTGAAAGTGACAATCATAGTAAACAAAGAGAATTTAATGTAGAATGAAAATAAAGAAAGAGAATTTTTTTTTTGCACAGATAGTTTTATAGTGGTTCGACTACAAGTTTACGTTTATTCTTCTCAGTTAAATTCACTCACATCAAGGATCACTAAGTCTTTGTTTTCATGGGTCAAGAGGAACCCAGATACACCTCCTTCTTAAACGGTGAAGGACAACTAGAAATTATAACTTCTTTGATTCGGGTGAAGTGCAATTGAGTACAAGTCTTTCTTATAATGGATAAAGAGAAAACCAATATTGTGTTTGATATAATTAGACAGTTACACGTGAAATCTCTCAATAGAGTGTGTGTGCAATAATCTCAAAGTTTTCTCTCTCAAAAATAATTACAGATGGTGAACTAAAAGAATAAGAATCGATTTTCAGAGAGAATGTTTTTCAATAATGTGCCCTGAATATGTTCTCAACCACTATTAATCTCTGCAAAAATGATTGTATTTATATTTGAATTAATTCGCTCCAACGGCTTTTTGAATTCATCATTAATGACTGTATTTAATACTCTAAAACTAGCCGTTGAACTATGCAGATAAGGCATGTATCGATGCTTTTACTGGGCATTTTTCATGTATCGAAACGTCAACATTCATGTATCGATACCTTCTTTTTGAGTATCAATACTTCTTTTTCTTAACATTGCATATATCGATACTTTAATTTTCTTGTATCAATACTTCTTCAGTTTTTGTGTTGCCCCGAGCTTCTTCGCAGATGAATATTGATATGTGCTATTACTTCCAGGTGTGTAACGATACTTTGTCTAGATGTATTAATACTTTCCTTTAAGATATTGATACGTGGATAATTTTGCGAATGTGCTTCATTCTAGTATCGATACGTTTTTCCTTTTGTATCGATACTTCTTTTTCTAGAAAAAACTGAAGTCCCAATTGGCAAGCTCCAAGAGGGGGTGAATTGGAGATTAAAAGTTTTCGAATAAAAATTAATGCTAATGCAATGAATGTTGAGATAAAAAATTAAACACATAAATGAGACACTCAGTTTTTATAGTGGTTTGACAGAACGTCTACATCCACTTTTCTCGGTTGAATCCTTTCATGTTGACATGAAAAGCATTTCGATGATAACAAAATGGATTCCCAAATCCAAATGAAAGATCAAGCCAGATGACTCATAGCAAATATCTAAAATTTCTTTGTAATATTATGTAATTAATTTTTTGGTTAAGGTTAGCTCAAAAATTGTTCATTAAATTGGTTTTCAAAAAGAGGCTACTTTATTTTAAAACATCCTTAAAATGACTTTGAAAACTATCTCAAAAATCTCATGTTTTAAAACCAAAAAAGCCTTGAAACAAAAACTTTTAATTTTCAAGTTTACAAGGTTTCTGTCGAACGAATATGGTTATTCGGTCTATCGAAATGGGAATTCGGTCGAACGAAGCCTGGTCTTTTCGAAGTTAGAGAGCTTCATTTTTGTCAGTCGAACGAATATGGTCATTCGATCGAACGAACTTTGGGTTTGGTCGAACGAAGCTTGTGCCTTTTCGAAGTCAGAGAGCCTCATTTCTGCCGGTCGAACGAACAAGCGATTCAGTCGACTGAATTTCAGTCGAAGCCTATTCGATCGAACAAACCTTAATTTCAGTCGATCGAACTTGTGCAAATTTGAAAATAACGGTTAGTTTTTACTGTGTAACGGCTAGTTTTTGACTAAAACTATAAATACTTCACTGTTTTCACGTTTTTAACTCTACAACTCATATATTTTCACTGTTACATTAGTTTTCATTGAGAAATATTCTTTGAGCTTAATCTTTGCTTATTCTAAATTGTTGAGAGAGAAAGAACTTCATTGTGTAATTTTCTAGTGATATTTAAGGAAGATTCACCTTCCATTCCTCTCTTGTATTATCATATCTTGTAACAAGAAAAGAGGATTTCTTTTCTTGGTGTTTTTAGGAATTGTGAATCACTTGTGATAGTGGTTGGTTTGTAAGGTTAGGAGGTGAACCCGAAAAATCTCCGTTGTGTAAAAGTGAGCCTTGTTTGATAAGGCTTGAGATAGTGAAAACTTCAAGAGGTTCTTGAAGTAAGTGGATGTAGGCTTGGATTTAGCCGAACCACTATAAACCATTGTGCAAAGCTTCTCTTTAGCCTTATTCTCTATTTGCGTTTGCACCTTGAGTTGTGAAAATTCAATAGTGTGAGTAGTCAAGCTTAAAATTGGTTGAAACCCAATTCAACCCCCCCCCTTTTAGGTTGCCTTAGTGGGATTTCATATTTATGGTCTTGGCTATATTAAATCAATAAGAAATATTGCAATTCTCTCTCAAAATCCCTATTTTCCTCTTTTTCACAATAAACACAAACTTTTAAAAGGGAATACTCACTTTTCAACTAATATTTGACATTTTACGATTCCACTCTTAGCAGTTAGGGCTTTAAAGCTTTGATACCTCAACCTCAAATAAAACTTTAGTGAAAAACCTTTGAATTTTGGAAATTTATTGATGTTGTTATATGAAAACGCATTCATCTTTGGCTACTCTCCCTCTTCTCTCTCCTTACATGTATGCTAGGTCATACACCTATTGAACTACATTAATCAGTCATATAGTTGTGGGCTTACATTAATAATATAATTTATAATTTTATTTTAAAATATATTAATAGAATAGTTATGTAGTACAAAACGCAATACATATGATCTCACGAAATTGGGCTTGACGTCTTTAATAGACTAGTGAGGCAATCAGTTTGAGCTAGTGGGTTTGCTGAAGTCTTTAATAAGAAGACCCAGTAAAACTAATTGAAGTGGTCTAGGTCTTCTCTCTGACTCTTTATAAAAAAAATATATAAATAGTGCATAGAACCATAAAATATCTTTATCTCATTAAAAAGACTGTAACATACATATAGAATAGAGAGGAAGACTTAAGCATAAGAACACTGCATCTATTGCTCAAACAGATACGTATCTTACACCAAATCTTTATATTCTATATTCGTATATAGATGATTGGACAATTAAATTTTTTTACAGTTGGTATCAAAGCCAGTGGATATATGATTTAAAATTAAATATAAGTCACAAATAATAATAATAAATAATTATGGTATTTTTCTTATCTATAAGAAAATTTTAATTATGATTTTTTTTATTGTTACCACTAAAATAATGTGACCATTTAAGATCTAAGACCAATTAAAATTTATTTATTAATGAAAAATAAATTTAAAGATTTTCATAATTAGAAAATTTATTACGAGTTTTATGATTAATCATTACCAAAGTAATATAATTATTAAAACTCACAAGAACAATTAATTAAAAATATTTTAGTTCTAAAGTCATTATAAGAAATGTGATCAAAGAATTTGTTTGCCTAAAGTGGATAAATGGCTTGAATATACAATTTGGAGAATTTCATTTATCTAAAGGAGATATATATTTTTCAGATTATATGTATTCATTGTTTATTATCATCATGCATTGAGATCATTAGTAGAATTATTAACTCTGTCCAAAAGAGAGCTAATAATGATATATAGGTGGTCTCAATATTAATTATATGATATCTATTATTGCTAATTAATTATATTATAATTTTTTCAAATAATTTCCTTTGACTTTAATAATAACAACATTGTGATTAAAGTCCTAATTGATTTTAATTAAAAGAAATAGAAGCAAGATATAAAATTTGCTTTAGGTATCATGGACATAGATTTGGCTCTATGTGTAGAGCCACCATTACTACTCATTGAGAATAGCACAAATGATAAGAAAAATTATTGTGCTAAATGTAAAAGGGTGAATCACCTAAGTCTGTTAGTCATGAAGAGATTTATTGCAGAGTATCTACTCTTTAAACTACTTGAGAATGTCAATACTAGAGATCTTTTTATTGAAGTGACAAAAGGCATCAAATTTCAATTAAGTCAGATAAGGAAAATCTTATAAGTAATTTGATCCAACCTGAATCTAACCCGAAACAATATAGGCATGATTCACATAATAGTCCTGTTTAACTAAATCGGACCATGGTTCAACCCATTCTTGATTTGATTGAATCGGTCAATGTTCTAGACCTGGTTCAGGCTCTAACATGCTCAAATCAAAGATAAACTTAGTACCCCAAGATTTTTAGTCATGATGGATTAATTTGTGGCCTTAAAATCTGGATTTAAATACTCAAAATTCAAAAATCTTTGAAAATGCATAAGTAAGGAAAGGGAAAACATCAACTTTGCACTATCACACGGTTGTCAACACATCGGAGAAGGATTAGTTTAATTGTGCTTGACTTGTGTGAAAACAAAATAAGTGCTACAAGACAAATATGAGATTCGAGATCACTTTGACTCACGTGAATATTGAAATATTTGGAAACAGTGTATATAGGATAACTGTTTAAAGTAAAATGGATTGTTCCTACTTCTGAGCAAAGAACTATGACAAATCCTAAGAAGTCATATCTACGGTCATATTTGGACAAGCATAAGATTAGTTTATTAAAACCTAATTATTTGTGAATTGAAATTTATATAGTAAAGAATGGTCAAACTTAAGGAACTAAAGAACCTAAGGAAGCTAAATGAGAGATAATTAAAGCTAAAAGTTAGAAATGACTTAGGGTGTCACATCTCGACCTGTGGATCCCACCTGTGACAACCGTTACAGACCTCCAAGGCGTACTCAATCACACAGAATACAACCTGTAGGCCTGTAAGGCTTTTACAAACCTGTTTTCACAAAATTTTCACATCACACTTCCAAACAATCCAACCGTACACCTAAACTCCGAATAGATTAAAACAAACCACAAACACTTCAAATATCTATGTGCGCACAATAAAAGAAACAATCATAATAATAATAAAAATCCATTGGGATCAACCCGTCCCAAAATATATTCATACATTCATTACAAGTCTGTTTATTATTTTCAAATCTCTTAAGCAAAAAGAAAAGCAAAGAGGACACCAGTGAACTAAAGACTTCTAGTGTGAGTCGAAATGTGTATACCTGAGCCTTCACACCCTCAAGCAATCACCACCACCCGCGCTGACTATACCGCTAACCCTGAAACTGAAAAGTGTGAGGGATAAGTATACGGGAGTATACTCAGTGAGTGAACATAATAAAAACATAATAGACATATATTTATACGTTTTCACACACAAAGGGATCAATAAATAAAATATGATTTGAAATCAGTTAAATCAAAAGAAACTTTCTTTATCTTTGAAATCCTTGAATTATGACATAGAAAATCATTGGGCAGGCTCCCATTCTCGGTGACTACCCTGACCGTGGGTATCCCGAGACCGTCAATGGATTTTATATGAAATTAAAATATGCTTTTACGAAAATATTCATTTTTATGCATAAAGAAAACAATGCATGAGTTGTTTATATAAAAACAAGCCCACTACTGATGTTCGCCTCGGATTAGCCACGTGGTGATCTCGTGCTAATCCGATTGGGACTCACAGGTGGTCAAATCTCTACTCAAAAATAAATCAACACCATATAACTCCTCCACCTGTGAGCCCCACACTCACCTAGGCGACCTCTATCCTCTCAGGCCGACCCTAGGCTACCACCAGTAGCTACTGTGCACAATAGGCCAATATGGCCACATCACCACATATGATAACACAGGCCTATACAACCATCATCATCACAAGTAAAGGCCTAACATGGCCGTCATCATAATAAAATGCATAACAAAATACAAGAAGGCCAACATGTCCATCAATCACGATAAATACCACAAATCGGCCTCAAGGGCCATACCATTATATAAAACACATACCAAACTACCAAATCATGTACCACATATGTATAAACACATTATTATATTTGAAAGGTAATAAGAAAGACATTTACAAATATTTGCATATCATTTCGTTTATAAAGAAAATAAGTTTATAAATAAAGAAAAAAAGCAAAAAGTGTTCATTCACAACTCAGGGAGGGTATACACTCCCTAGTTCCCCTCGTTCCTCAGTGAACTACGCGAGTATCTCGACCTCAAACCGTCTCCTATCCACATGCATAAGTATCATCAATATACATTCTAATATACGAATGGAATCCAAATACGTGCAATGCATGCTAAACCCGAATTCCCAACATTGAACCATTTTTTGGATTCGTCTGAAACCCTCGCTAAATCTCGGATTACTAAATTATTATCGCTACGGACCCACATTACGACTAAATCGACGCATTTTAACTTATACTCGCGATTCTAACTAGTGGATCCCACTCCTTTGCTAGAACAGTAACCGGAGTTATTATTCACATTTACCCAAAATCTCCGAAATCGTAAATCTAACTCCCTACGACTGCCTTCAAACTAAAATGTGAGGGCTAGATCTACGAAATTCCATACAAAAACCCACACGAATAAAAATACTTAAAATTACAAAATGAACATATAGGCGAGTTAGAATCGAAGTTACGAACCTCATGATGTGGTCGGTTTACTCTGATTTCGTCTCTAACTCAAAAAACCCAAAATCTCCTCCCGAAACCCTAACTTCCCACTCACGAATATGTGCTCCTAACACCAAATTGACGCTCCCAGCCTGTTAGATGCGTAAAATGCAGTTTGTGGGTGGAAAGAAATTGAAGTTTGGGCAAAATATGGGTGGATCTAGAGAGAGAAGTGGAGGGAATATGAAAAGAGAGGAGAAAGAGAGAAAATGGAGAGAAACCCTAAAATTTCAGCCCCCAGGCCCCTTTTTATAGAAAAAGAGTGAAATTATCATTTTGCCCTTAAGTTTTTTTAAGGAAGAAGCTTCTAGAAATGGGCAATTTTGTCATTTTGTGCTGATTCGGTCAAACGAATCGAAGATTCCTTCGACCGAACCACCCCTTCAGTCGAACGAATAGCACTTCGTTCAAACGAATCCTTCGGTGCTACAAAAGTTAGAGAGCTCACAAATTGTCGGTCGAACGAACCCTCATTCGTTCGAACGAATCCACACTTCGATCGAACGAATGGCTCCTTCGATCGAATGAATCCCAATCCGGTCGAACGAATCCCCCCATTCGTTCGAACGAATTTGAAGCCAAAGTCTTTCCGAGAATCCTCAATATGCCGGTCGAACGAATCACCCATTTGATCGATCGAACTCGCCAAAATGTAAATTCTTACTTAAATAATCCCCACATGAGCCTAGAATTACACCCACAACCACATGAACATGAAATGAATGTAGAGGTATGAACGGAAGAAGGAGGAAATGACAAATATACCCTCGAGCTAAAACACGGGATGTTACATAGGGATTAAAGTTCATTATATATAAACGCAATATTAGAGCTAGACACAAATTTTTAGCTTAGTTAAATCTAGCTTTTAGCTTAGAGAACATTTTTTATGTATCTTCTTTTAGAGAATTTAGTTACTGTTTATTTATTGGATAAAACTAGATTTTGTTTTAATTTTAGATATAATAAAGTTGATGTGGTATATGACCCTAATTTTATTGGTAGCTATAATCTATTTGATGGACTGTATAGATTCTCTCTATCCCTTAATATTTTTAATTTATCCTTTAATATAAAAAGTTATGTTGTTAAGAGGTTTTTAATAATTGTGGCATAAACGTTTAAGGTATATATCTATACAAAGAATTAAGAGATTATATAGACTATGTAAGAGGAAAATTGACCAAGATAAAAAATAATAGAGCTATTCATAGTCAGAATCTATAAGAGATCATTTACACAGATATCAATGGACCCTTTTCTATCACTCTATTGTGATAACAATTATATACTCACCTTGATTGATAATTTTTCAGATATAGTTATATTTACATGATTAAAAGAGAAGTTTGAGCCTCTTGACAAGATCAAGATTTATCGGACTAAAGTCAAGAAATAACTGAAAAGGATTATTAAGATTGTTAGATCAATCGAGGTGATGGGTATTATAGGAAGTGCACAGAAATTGGACAATTAAACGGATGCTTTGCCAAGTTTTTAGAGAGGTTGAGATAGTTCCTCAATATACTATGTTTGGTACTCATGAACAAAATTGTGTAGTAGAACATCACAACCGTACTCTTATGGAGATGAAAAAAAGCATGATAAACAAGTTAAATATGCTAGAACTACTATAATGTAAAGCCATTAAAACAATCATTTACATTATTAACCATGTTTAGACCATGCCTAAAAGTCCATTTGAATTGTAGACTAGTAGAAAGCCAAGTTTAAATTACTTTCATATTTGGGGTTGTCCTGCAGAAGTAAAGATTTATGATCCATTGCAAAAGAAAACATATTCAAAGACTGGTCATTATTATTTTATGGGTTATCCAAGTTACTCCAAAGCTATAGATTTTATAGTCCTGCTCATGGTACCAAAATTATTAAGTCTCAAGTAGTTAGGTTTCTAGAATTAGATGTAACTGATATAAGTCACCTTCAATCTAGGGAATAAAAAGAACCAAAAGAGGTTACTTCTATACCTGTGATCCCTGTCACTTTCCTTGAAAGAGAAAACAGTAATGCATGATAGATTCAACAGGTAGTGTCACTTTTTGTTGAAGAAGGAATACAGACAGATATACAAATTGAAGAAGAAATTACAGAACTTACATAAGTTCTTAAGGTTCCTCTTAAGAGATCATACAGAGTAAGAAGACTAGTAATTTCTAATTATTACTAGTCTTTATTGATGTGGGCTTGTTATTGACGTTTTTAATAGGTTAGTGAGACAGTCAGTGCAAATTAGTGGGTTTGCTAAAATTTTTTATGAGAGGACCCAATAAAACCAACTGAAGCGGGCTAGGTCTTCCCCCTTACTCTATATAAAATAGATATGAAGGGTGCATAGAACCCTAAAATATCTTTATCCTATTAAAAAGGATGCATCTATGATTCAAACAGATACACATCCTATATCAAATCTTTGTATTCTATATTTACATATGTATAATTGGACAGTTAAATTTTCTTACATAATCTCCACGACAAATCTGGCATCCCTAAAGTTTACTCTAAATTATGATCATCTCTTACTTTTCTGTTGCATTCAGCAGAAATAGTTCCATATGTCCCCGGGCTTTGGCCTAGAATTGTAAAGTTAATCTTTAAACATGTAGTTCACAGGTCTGTAGAGGGGAGAGATGCCTAACAAAAGAAAACACATGACTGGGAAGTTTACTCCTCTAAATAACCTCTTCAATTTGTTGCTAACCATTAATATGCGTAAAGTCTCAAAGGTCTTAAAAAATGACAGAAAGTATAGACTGTTGTCATGAGCGTGATTAGTAGTGCTGCATGTATACCATGTATTTTACACTATATTATTCACACCAAATTATCCAGGAACTTCTTAGATAGCTGAAACATAAGCTGATATCTATTCCCTTCAACTCTCTTGTGGTACTCCATAAAACGGCTAAAGGAATAGTCATGACAGAACCCTTCTGATAGAGAAAGTACTCATCTAAAATAACGAAAAATTACGTGGGTGGCATAAGTTGGTTTGTGACTTCAGGCATTCACACTTAGGTAGTGCTTTGCTGTTGTTGGTGCTAGGTCTCTCCCACTGGAACCAGCTGCAGTTTTTTCAGTGATAGGTAGAATGGTTTAAGTAATATAGAAAATGACTGGTTTATTTATTGGGAACCCCTCTCATTCAGTATGTGGTATAGGTACTTGCATCCAATATATCATGGAGACTATCCCGAAGTTATGTGCAAAAGGTTAGGATATCTGCTTCCCAAGTTCACATAGGTAGAAAAGGAATTGATTCGGAACTCTCTGGACTTTGTTGGCCTAAATCACTATACTTCAAGGTTTATTGCTGTGCAACAAGCAGCAGCCCTGATGAATGCAATTTCTATAAAGCACAAGAGATGGAGATAATTGGTATTAGTGCCACAAGTTATTATCAGGTTCTTCCCGCTAGTTTAAATTCTTACTAATTTTCTTGTTTCTTATCAGCCAAATGGGAAGGAGGTGAGGCAATTGGTGAGAAGGTGCGACTCCTCTTATCTCTATCCTGGCCATGCGCATGTGCAAAAACATCATTAACTTACTCTGTTCACAGATCTTATTGGTGGTTTCCTGTCTGCTGAAATATTTTATATATGCAGGCAGCATCAAAATGGCTTTATATTGTTCCCTGGGGCATTCAGAGGACTCTTAATTACATGGCTAAAACATATAATAATTTCCAATGTATATCACTGAGAATAGTATGTCAATAAACATTTCTATTGGAAAAATAATAAGTTTATAATTTCAGTTTTGCTATCTAGTCTATGCAAACTCGCAAAATAGCTTCAAACGATTAATGTTTCTTGTTCTGCTAAAGAATTTGTAATTTCGGGCCTTTTGCTATCAATCCCATGTTATTATTTTCAGCTGCATTGGCTTTCCATTTTCTTCTGAGTGCTCATTGTCCTCCATTTTGAAGGTGTGGATGAAGAAGAGAATGAGAATTCCCCACTCCACGAGATGCTCAATGACAAACTGAGAGTTAGGTATTTTAATGGATACCTTTCTGCAGTTGCTCGGGCAACCAAGTGAGTCGCTTAACTCTGTACTGCTATGTAGTAGTTTGTATGTCAACAAATATGCAGATATTGAATGATGACTGCTCTTTGCTTGTACTTGTTGTAAAGTCTCAGCACAAGTGTGTATGCATCTGTGTATGTGTATGAAGAGTTTCCAAATTGTTACTTGCTTTTTCATGGTTAGGGATGGAGTCGATGTGAGGGGACACTTTGCATGGTCATTAGTGGACAACTTTGAATTGCCAAAAGGGTATACCAAACGTTTTGGTTTGGTTGCTGTTGATTATAAGAACGGTCTTGTTGGGCAACCAAAATCTTCCGCTTATTTCATGCGCTTCTTGAAAACCGATGATGACAAAAATGGCAAAGAAGACTAACAAAATTGACTGTGGAAGGTTTTACTTTCTCCATATGTATGAAAGCCATCATACAAAAACTAGCAGTAGCTTTTGTAGCAAGAAACACTGTGTGCATGTATTGTATTCGGAATTCTTACTGATTAATTGACTTGACTGGCATTCTGAAATCCCCTTTTGTGCTGTGCTTTGGGGTCACTAGCTGATAATACATAAGAGTAGAAACGTTTTATTTCTTTAGTTCTATGACCAATTTCTTGCAGGCTGAGTAGAAACATAATTGACATGGTACTTGTTTAGCACCAATTTTTTCTCTCTTTTTTTTTTTTTGACCGTTTAACACTACATCGTAGTTTGGAGTCTAGCGAGACCACTTATGATTAAGCTTATATGAAATTTAATTGAACTAAAATTTACTTCAAAAATCGACTCCCTTAACAAAGGGTCAACTCCCACAAATATATGAAAGAGATTTATCCCTTTAATCTCAAGTTAAAGAGACAATGAAACGTGCACCAACTTTAAGAAGTAATCTTTACTATATCCATTTCGCTTATCACGGCAGCCATAACCTTAGATTTCATTAAGGTGACTATAAGGGTTAAACGTACCAAATGTTAAATATTAAAAACAAAAATAAATTATTTTAAAAATATATAAAAATCGAATGCAAATTCTGATCGATAGAGTAGGGCCAAGCCCTTCTAAATCAATTCCAACCTTTCCCTGGTCGGTAACCTTTCTTTTTGAGTCCCATTCTTTCCTTTCAAAACCGTAGGGGAGCTTTTAAGACGTTATCCCCTTGTTGCACATGTCTGTGAAATGGCTTTCCAGTGTGGCAAGTTGACCATTTGTTGGTGTTGAAGGAAGCATAAACAGAGAGAAACCAATCCTTGGCTACCCATAAAAAGCATCTTTTCCAAGGACGGAATCAGACAAATAATAAAACATCCATAACGTTTTACCTGCCAAATTTACAAACCTAACAATTTTACATTTAAAAAATTGATTTCAAACTTAGTTTTCTTTAAGTGATGTGCTAAAATATTGGAAAAAAAATGCTAAAATGACCTCATTTTTTAACCTTTTTTCCAATTGATCACAACTCAAAAAAGTTAATCAACTTGATCAGTAAAATATTTTTTGGACAAATATATCTCCATCATTCAAATACAAAGCAAAAAGCCTTGTTCTTACAAATCTAATATTTCTTTCAAACTTCCCTTCCTACTTCTCTCTCAAAGAAATCACATTTGCACTTGAGTTTCTTACTTCTATCTAAAACTCATGGGTGCATTAGATATTGACAAAGGCTTTAGTCCTAGTAACGTGAGTTTTCCTAACTTCGTTTTTTATTTTTGAAATTTAAAATTATTAAACGTTGATTTTTTTTTTATGAAATAAACATATAATTATGCATTAAGATATCATAGTTTAGTTTAAATGTGAGAAAATAATGATGACAAATGGTAGTTAGGATGACTTTTATCGAGAGAATAGTCATCGAAAAGTTGCCCACACTTTCGAATCTTTTGGGAATAAAACTTAGTAATATAAGTTTGAAAGTTGTATGAATACAAATAATTCGAAAGTATAATTTATAGTTAGTTCGAAAGTATAAAAGTTAGTCATAGTTCAAAAGTTATGTTAGACACTTATTCGAAAGTTTTATACACACATAGTTCAAAATTTATATATACACATGGGTCGAAAGTACATAATTAGATAGAAAGTATAAGAATACACTTAGTTTGAAAATAGGTTATACATAATAGTTCGAAACCGTATTTATGCTTAATTCAAATGTTTACTACACAATTAGTTCGAAAGTATGTTATGCACTTAGCTCAAAAGTTATTTTATACACTTAGTTCGAAAGTTGTTCATGTCTATGAAGCTTTTGCTACTATCCTACTATGTTTTTAGAGCAAAACACCTAACTAGTGTAATAATACCAAACTAGTAGGAAAATTACTAGATGAATGTATACAATGACATATAATACAATGGCTTTGGAAAATGAGCATGATTATGTGTAGATGAGAAACATTTAGTGGCAGTTTCTCGATTTGGACGTGCATCTCGTATATTTTGCTCGTAACGATATAATTAAAATATTTATGATTGATACTGTGATATTTGATAGAGCATGGTGTGTTTATAGACATTTTTGTTATCTAATTGTGACACTTAGTTCAAAAACCCTTGAATGTCGGATTTTGATGAGTACATAAAAGTGTATGTGTATTAAGAGTTAAATTTATCATTTTACACTTAAAGTATGATTATCTCTC
>JAVXUL010130803.1:0-15786 GCA_035590515.1 Trichilia minutiflora
TAATCATAAAATCAAGCATAGTAAAATATGGCATCATATACATGTCTAAAAAATCAATATAATATCAAATATGTATATCCCCTCGGTCTATAGCATCTCATCCACTCCCTCAGAGTTGTATAGCTAATCCGCAACCCTGGTTGGGGATGTGTGCTCATGTATAATATCCTTCGATCTATAGGATCTCATCCACTCCCTCAGAGCTGTATGGCTGATCCACAACCCTGGTTGGGATACTATCATATCAGTATAAGGCTAGCATGCTTTAACCTAGACATCTGAATTCCACCGATCCCACCTTGGACTATATAGTCAATCCACACCGCAGGGTCTATTGGATTTCACCCACTCTACATGATCTGTATGGACAATCCTCACCCATATACAGTCAATAACATGGCACATAAAATCATAAATCAATCTCAATGGCCCATCAAGGCAAATCAAGTAACTGGTGGCTCACAAGGCCAAAATATAATCTATGGCTCACAAGGCCAAAATATAATCTGTGGCTCACAAGACCAAAACATAAAACAAGTATGGCACCCTGGCCATTATACTCAACTATACCACATTCACAAACATATATAAAATTGGCCTCCGACCTCAAAATCACAAAATCAATATATACATTAGGCTTCTGACATCACATTCATGGTAATCCAGGTTTCATCACAAACCTATTTCTATCACAAACAAGGAGTCATCCCGACCACCACACAACAACGTATATCCAATTCCTCCTCATTTTAACTATGTATCTATATACATACATTCACATATATATTCACATGCTATCATCTTTAGTATTATATTCATTCAAAAATAACATAAAACAAGGTGAAGGGAAAGGAACGTGTCCATTCACAGTTCTAGGGTGCGAAATCACCCTCTCGGTATCCTCCTTACGACGGAGATCCTCTTGTCTTGGCTACCGCGTATAGATACACATACAAACACAGATTCAACAATCTGTAATAATAAGTATGCACGATACAATGCAGGATCATGCTACTAATGCTCTCTCTCTCTCTATCCTCTCTCTCTCTAAATACAACCATACACTATCCGTACACGTCCTCACTTCTCTTTTACATCATTCTCAGTTATTTCAACACCAATTGAAGCTAAAATACTCTAATTTATTGATACAAATGATAAACTAGAAAACCCTCAATTTTTAAGATTTTGTGAACAGTACTCAAGCTATCTATTCTTAAATTTATATAAAATGATAGCTCAAACAAGAGAGAGAAGCTATAGAATAGGCTTACCTGAACTGGTAGGTGCGCTTAGAGCCCTTTTTTGGCTTGAATCTTTCTTCGGAGCTTAGAACCCCTTTTTAGCTTGAATCTTTCTTCGGCTATTGCTCACCATACTTCCTCTCCTCACGAATTCTCACGATCCGATGGGTAGAACTCTGATTAAAGGAGATTTTTGGGTTCGGGTGTTGATTCTCAGTTCATAGGAACTGAAATGGGAAAGTTTGATTGAGAAATGACAGAGATCAGTTTTCACCATTGAGAGAGAAAGGTTTCTGTCAAAAATGAAGAGAGAGAGAGTGAGTGAAATGAGAAATATAGAAGATGATCCTTAGCTCGGATAAATAAGCTGTGAAATCAATCAAAGTTGTCGATACCTTTTCCCCAATATATCAATACGTTTGGCTATTTACTGTTCACTAAGCTTGCAAGGTGTCAATACCTTCCTCAATTTATCGATACGTTTTATCGCAAGCAAACTTTATCTCCATCACAAACATGTCAATACCTTTGCCAAGGTATCGATACATTTGGTACTATTACTGATTATAATGCTTGTAACATACTGATACTTTTGACTCATTATTGTTCATTATACCTTCAATGTATCGATACGTTTGGTCCTTAACTCTGAAAGGTGTCAATACCCTTTTCCAAAGGTATCGACACATTTGGCCTTACCCCAAATGTATCGATACCTTTCTACAAAGGTATCGATACCTTTGCCTCATCTCCTTTTTCTAAGGACTATTACTTCAAATGACCATACCTTTTGGGTCGAATATCGTCATAAAACCCATAATATATCAATGAAAAGCTCTCTCCGAGCTCTTCAAAAATGACTATTTTTTTTCAATTGAAGATGATTTTAGGGTCCAAAATCCAGTTATTTCTTATAAACTCATATTCTGTACCACACATCTTCTTCCAAAATGAATCCAAGTTATCACACCCTCTTGTGCATGATCTAAACACTACTACATGCACAAAAATCCATGAAGGTTTTACAATAATACCCATAAGGGACAGGTTTCATAATTCTCCCCACCTTATATGAATTTTGTCCTCAAAATTCTACATGATGCATGTGATAAGTAGTAACAAAAGAATATACTAAGACATACAACTTCTCTTTTCCCCTAATAATCAAATAAAGATATTTTAGAATACCTCACTTGTTATTCACTACTAGAAGAAAAAACTGCAGCCTTTACAGAATAAATAATAATGAAAACAAAACATACGTCACATAGAAAATACAAGGATCTTTCTTTTGGGCTAAATACATACCTTGTCATTGAAAAAGTGTGGGTACTGCTGTCTCATCAGACTCTCTGGTTTCCAAGTCATCTCCTCAACTGTGGCACTTTGCCACAAGACTTTTACCATCGGAAAAGTCTTATTTCTCAGGATCCGTTCTTGTCAATTAAGAATTTTTATCAGTTGTACCACATAATTGAGATTATCTTAATCCACCGGTGGTGTCTCAAGTATGTGGAAAGGATCCGACAGATACTTCTTGAGTATAGATACATGGAAGACATCATGTATCCTACTCAGCTGTGATGACAAATCCAATTTATAGGCTACTAGGCCTATCCTTTTCACAATGCCAAAGGGTCTTATATATCGAGGATGTAACTTTCCTCGATTCTTAAATCTAATTATTCCTTTCTAAGGCAATACTTTCAAGAAAACCTGGACGCCTACTTCAAATTATAATGCTCTCCTCTAAATATCAGTATAGAATTTCTGTTTATCCTGAGCGCTTTTAATCTTTCTTTAATAATCTTGACTTTCTTAGTGGTGAACCCAATCAACTCAATATCATTGAGCTTTCTTTCACAACCTCATCCCAGTATACCAGGGTTCTACATTTTCTACCATATAAAGCCTCATAAGGTGCCATCCCAATGCTAGCCTGATAACTATTGTTATATACGAACTCTATCAATGATAGGTGCGTATCCCAGCTATCCGAGAACTCAATAACACATGCTCAGAATATATCCTCTAGAGTCTGGATGGTTCTTTCTGACTGTCCATCAATCTGAGGATGAAATACAGAACTGAAAGTCAACTGAGTACCTATAGCTTTCTAAAGTCTAGTCCAGAATCGAGATGTAAAACGAGGATCTCAATCTGATACTATAGGAACTGGCACTCTATGCAGCCAGACAATCTCTGAAATATATAACTTGGTTAATTTTTCCAAGGAGAAATTCACTCGAATTGGCAAAAAATGAGCTGATTTAGTGAGTCGATCTATAATCACCCAAATCGTATCGTGGCCTGCCTGAGTTCGAGGCAACCCGAACACAAAGTTCATGGCAATGTGCTCCCACTTTCACCCAAATCGTATCGTATAAGGCAGGTCTCTGGTGCTCATCCTTGATCTGCTGACATATCAAACACCTAGCCACGAACTGGGTTATATCCTTTTTCATCCCCGACCACCAATAACTCTCTCTAATGGTATGGTACATCTTAGTACTGCCCGGATGCATAGCAAATGTAGAACTATTGGCCTCTTCTAAGATAACCTCTCTCAGCCCTCTGTCACTGGGTACATATACCTGATCTCTAAAAGTCAAGGTCCCATCCTGAGTGAAATAGAAGTCACTCTTCTTGATATCTCTAATCTCCTGGCAAGCTCTGACCAACTCACTATCTGACACTGGCTCTGTCTGATCTGATTAACTAGGACAGGTCTGACAACAAAGTTAACCATCAAGGCTCCAACCTCATCATACCTAGTGATACTCTCATTACTCTCAAATCCATCAATAAAGATATGTAGATGGTGCGAACATAAGTCAAACTGGCTGAAGTCTTTCTGCTCAAAGCATCAGTAACCACATCATCCTTTCCTGGGTGATAGTCAATGATTAGGTCATAATCCTTAATCAATTCTAGCCACCTCCTCTGTCTCAAATTCATCTCTTTCTATGTAAGCAGATACTTGAGGCTCTTATGATTAGTGAATATCTAGCACTACTCCTCATACAAGTAATACCTCCATATCTTTAATGCAAAAGCTATTGCAACTAGCTTAAGATCATGGGTAGGATAATTCTCTTCATGTTTCTTCAGCTGTCGAGAAGCATAAGCTATAACCCTCCCATTCTGTATCAATACACAACTAAGGCATTGCCTTGAGGCATCACTATATACAACATATCCATCTCCTAACATAGGGAGTGTTAAAACTGGTGCTGACGTAAGAGAATTCTTCAGAGCTTGGAAGCTCTACTCACACTGATCTTCCCACTCAAACTTAGCCTCCTTTCTAGTAAGTCTCATCAGTGGTGTAGCCAACAAGGAGAAGTCCTCAACGAACCCCCTATAATATCCCGTTAGCCCCCAAAAGCTACGGATTTCAGTCATATTCTTTGACTGTTCCCACTGAACTATGGCCTCAATCTTCTTTGGATCCATAAGTATCCCACTGTCAATCACAACATGCCCTAGAAAGTTCACCTCTCTAAGCTAAAACTCGTATTTAGAGAATTTAGCATATAGCTGTCTCTCTCTAAAGATCTAAAGCACTACCCTGAGCTGTTGGGCATGTTCACTCTTATTTCTCGAATACACAAGTATGTCATCTATAAACACAATGACAAACTTGTCTAAATAAGGGTGAAAAACCAGATTCATCAAATCCATAAAAGCTCCAGGTGCATTTGTTAATCCAAATTGCATAACCAAAAACACATAATGGCCGTATCGAGTTCTGAATGCTGTTTTGTAGATATCATCCCCTCTATTCCTGAGCTGGTGATATCTCGATCTCAAATCAATTTTGGAAAACAAACTCGCACCCTGCAATTAATCAAACAGGTCATCTATTCTCAATAATGGAATTTGTTCTTGATGGTCACTCAATTGAGCTGTCTGTAATCGATACAGAGCCTCAATGTACCATCATTCTTTTTCACAAACAAAACCCAAGGTGACATACTTGTTCGGATAAAACCCTTCTCAACCAAATCTTCCAACTGAATTTTCAATTCTTTCATTTCTGCAGGTGCTATATGATAAGGTGGTATCAAAATCGATGTCGTCCCTGGCACCAGATCGATACAAAACTCAAATTCTCTATCTGGCGATAATCTAGGTAATTCCTCTAGAAACACATCGGGGAATTCTCTCATCACTGGCACCTATTCTAGATTAACTCCTGGAACTGATCTATCAATCCCAGGTGCCAAATACGCCTGATACCCTTTTTGAAGTAATCTCTTAGTCTCTATCATTGAAATGATACAGGAAGGAAGTATCCTCCGCTCACCTATAAAAATAATCTCTAGCGCTCCTGGCCGTTTGAAAGTCACCACCTTCTTAAAATAATCAACATAATACTGTGATAACCAGTCCATGCCCAAAATGGTATTAAAATCTTGGATTCTCAACAGAATCAAGTCAATCTCAAGAGCAGCATCTCTTATCCAGATCTCACACTAACTAAACACGGTGTTCTATAGTAATATCTTCCCCAAGGACGTATAAACAATCAACTCTGGTTCTAAAGATACCAGATCCCTATTAGCGTGTCGTGCAAATACAATGCTAATGAATTACCTATCTGAACCAGGATCAACCAAAATGTATGTTGGATGATCAAAAATCATCACCATACTTGTAATCACATCTGGATTAACCTGAGCCTGCTCTTGATTCATTGCAAAAACTCAAGTCTAAACTCGTGACTTGTTCTAGCGAACCTACTTCCTGATCTAGCCTGGCTAGCACCCGTAAACTGTAGTTGAGGCATGGGCTGTTGTGCACCAGCAAATCTCATATCCTGTCTTGGCTGGCTAACTATCTCTGTTGTCCCCAAGCTAGGAAAATCTCTCTTCATGTGACCCACCTGGCCATAATAAAAACACTGAAGAGGTTATTTGCAAGGCCCGCTATGATACCTCCTACAGTTAGAACATCGCCTACTATCAGATGACTTCCTGTCTGATTGCCCTAATCCCAAGATAGAAGCACCAAATCGAGATGATCTCTGCTCTTTAGCGAAAAAAGGTGAAGAAACCCCATGACTTATTAACTGATCACTCGAAGACCCACTACTTCGGCTCTTCTTAGAAGACTGACCCATTGAAGCATTGAGGTCCTTTCTTTTCTGAAATCTAGCCCTGGATCTTCTTTCCCCAATAAAAGACTCTACTCGAAAGGCCAACTGCACTACCTCCTCATAACTCTGCCTGTTGATCATTGGCATTCTATCTTTGATTTCTAAATTCAGCCCCGCCTCAAACTTAGCACACAAAGTATCTTCAGTGGCAAGTTCTAAAACAAACTCTGCCAACTGCCTTAGCTGAGTCTTATAATCTGCTACCGTGCTATCCATCTGTCTCAAGTTCATGAACTCTTGCCTTTTTTTATTACTGTAGAAGTGCGTAAAGTACTTCTCTTGAAAGGCTCTCTAGAAATCTATCAAGGTAGGCTTAGCACTTAGCCTCAAAGATATATTCTGCCACCAAGTAGCAGCATTCTGCTTAAGTAATCTGGTAGCCACTCTTAGCTTTTCCTCATCAGACAAATCCATATCATCCATATTCTGTTGCATTGTCCTCAACCATCTACTTGCTTCTAAAGCATCATTGGTTCCACAAAAAAGAACACTTCCAAGTTATCTCACTTTCTTGATCAATTTGGATAACGTTTTCACTTGCCGAGACGATTCAGTTTGATTCGGATCTGGCACTAAGTTCTGTGCACTCATAAACATCATAAATGTGTTTTAAGTCTCTTATGATCAAGAGAAATGAGCATTCCCTTTAGGATTTTGCATCTGTGACAGAGGATCCACAGGAACTTGCTCCTGCTCATAAGCAGAGGTGGAGCATGAGATGATGCCTCTAGATCATCTCTAATCACAACATTCGTCCGTGGTCTACCTCTTTCCCTCTCAGGTCGTGGTGGTATTCTATACAAAAATCAACATAAATCATATCAAATCATAAAACATAATTGACTCGACTCAACCTATGGTCCACTGACACATTCTTATTAAAATTATCAAAATCTAAAAATCTTCAATAGTCAAAATCAAGAGAGTTCAAAAACAGAAAACACAACTCACCCGCAAACCAAAAGCTCTGATACCAATAAAATTATCATGCCCCGACCCTAGTCGACCAAGTAGCAATTGCCACGAATCCCAGAAATACATCCTATCACTTAGAATACAGCCCTAAGAATTGCAAGGCATTAATACCTATTTTCAAACTCATTTTCAAAATAAAATAATACAAAATAGAAGATTTTTAGTCAAACATATATCTCAACATCTGTATTTTCTCAAAATACATTACAAAACATTCTTGGTCAAGCCAAATACATAAAATCATATCCTTTATAAATATTTTCAGTTCAGTGGATCATAAAGTAAAAACCTAAGTCGAGTACCTGAAAATTGTGCTGAATCGCACTTCAACTATACAATATCGCGCCTGACTGCACTAGCTTGAAATGAAAAAGTCAGGGGTGAGTATTTGAAAAAATACTCAGTGAGTAAACAAATACACAAAAAACAGAAATCAAAGGCCTATACATTTATTACAAAAAATCCTCATAATCATAAAATCAAGCATAGTAAAATATGACATCATATATATGTCTAAAAAATCAATATGATATCAAATATGTATATCCCCTCGATCTATATAATCCCATCCATTCTCTCAAAGCTGTATGGTTAATCCGCAACCCTGGTTGGGGATGTGTCTCCATGTATAATATCCCTCGATCTATAGGATCCCATCCACTCTCAAAGCTGTATAGCTAATCCATAACCCTGGTTAGGGTACTATTAAATCAGTATAAGGCTAGCATGCATTAGTCGGGACATGTAGATTTTACCCATCCCATCTTGAACTGTATGATCAATCCACACTCTGTGGTCTATTAGATTCCACCCACTCCACATGAGCTGTATGGACAATCCTCACCCATATATAGTCAATAACATGGCACACAAAATTATAAATCAATCTCAATGGCCCATCAGGACAAATCGAGTAACTGGTGGCTCACAAAGCCAAAATATAAAACAAGTATGGCACCCCGACCATTATACTCAACTATATCACATTCACAAACATATATAAAATTGGTCTCTGGCCTCAAAATCACAAAATCAATATATATATTAGGCCTTCAGCCTCACATTCATGGCAATCCAGGTTTCATCACAAACCTATTTCTATCACAAACAAGGGGCCATCCCGACCACCATACAATAACATACATCAATACCTCCTCATTTCAGTTATGTATCCATATACATACATTCACATATATATTCATATGCTATCATCTCTAGTATTATATTTATTTAAAAATAACATAAAACAAGGCAAAGGGAAAAGAATGTGTCAACTCACAGTTATGAGATGAAAAAACACCCTCTCGGTATCCTCCTTATGACGGAGATGCTCCTGTCTCGACTACCGCACCTGGATACACATACTAACACAGATTCAATAATCTGTAATAATGCATGTGCATGATACAATACATAATCATACTACTAACGCTCTTATTCTCTCTCTCTAACATACAGCTATATACTATCCACACACGTCCTCACTTCTCTTTCATGTCATTCTCAGTTATTTTAACATCAATAGAAGCTAAAGTCCTCTAATTTATTGATACAAATGATAAACTAGAAAACCCTTAATTTTTAGGATTTTATGAACAGTACTCGAGCTATCTATTACTAGATTTATATGAAATGATAGCTCAAACGAGAGAGAGAAGCTGAAGAACAGGCTTATCCAAACTGGTAGGTGAGCTTATAACCCTTTCTTGGCTTGAATCTTTTTTCGACTACTGTTTATTATACCTCCTCTCCTCACAAATCCTCAATCCAACTGATAAAACTCTTATCAAAGAAGATTTTTGGGTTCGAGTGTTGATTCTCAGTTCATAAGAACTGAAATGATGAATTTTGGTTGAGAAATGGCAGATCAGAGAGAAAGGTTTCTGTCAAAAATAAAAATAGAGAGAGAATGAAATGAAAAATGGGAAAGATAATCCCCAGCTCGCGTAAATAAACTATGAAATCAATCAAAGGTGTCGATACCTTTGGCTTCATGCCTACAACGTATCAATACCTTTCCCCCAACGTATCGATACGTTTGGCTATTTAATATTCACTAAGCCTACAAGGTGTAGATACCTTTCTCAATGTATCAATACGTTTTATCGAAAATAAACTTCATCTCTATCACAAACGTGTCGATGCCTTTGCTAAGGTATCGATGCATTTGACATTGTTACTGATTATAATACTTGCAACGTACTGATATGTTTGGCTCACTACTGTTTATCATACCTTCAATGTATCGACACGTTTGGTCCTCAACTCTATAAGGTCTTGATACCCTTCTCTAAAGGTATCGACACATTTGGCCTTACCCCCAATGTATCGATACCTTTTTACAAGGGTATTGATACCTTTGCCTCATCTCTTTTTTCTGAGGACTGTTACTTCAAATGGCCATAACTTTTAGCTCGGATATCGCCATAGAACCCATAATGTATCAATGAAAAGTTCTCTCTGAGTTTTACAAAAACAATAAAACTTTTTTTTAATTGGAGATGATTTTAGGATCAAAAATCTAGTTCTTTCTTATAGACTCAGATTTTGTACCACACATCTTCTTCTAGAATGAATCCAAGTTATCACACCCTCTCATGCATGATCTAAACACTACTACATACACAAAAATCCATGAGAATTTTATAATAATGCCCATAACCCTAAGGGACGGGTTTTACATAATGATATAATAATATCATGTTATATCACTTATTTAAAAAATAAATGACACGATTAATAAATGGATGACACAATTAATAAATGGATCATATTCGGATTGAGAATTCTTGACACGATTAATAAACGGATCAGATTCAGATGAACATAAAAAAAATATTATAAGTTTATTAACACGACACGAATACGACACGTTTATCCGAATTAACAATCTTAATCCTTTGTTGAGAAAATACAGTAAATTGACTTGATAAAGACAAAATCTATGCTTAAAGGGTTGTTAATTAGTCAACTTCCAATATACTTGCTGCTTTACTTGCAATAGACCTTTCATTAGGCCATTGGTAATTGTTAAAAGACATAATCTCCAGTAAAACAAAAGCTTTATCTACTGTTTTGGATATTAGACTTCCTTCAGATGTTGTATCCATAATAGTATGGTTTTGGTTATTTAATCTATTATAAAAAATTTGAATTTGCATCCAATCTAGATAACCATGCTAAAGGAACTTCCATAACACATCTTTGAACATTTCCTATACTTTGTTCAAAGGCTTCAAATCTTTTTGTCTGAAAGTTTCTATTTCTATTCTCAACAAAGCTATCTTGGCTGGAGGGAAGAACTTGAAAAGAAATTTATGTGATATATCTACCTAAGTGGTAATACTCCCAGGTTGTAATGATTGAAGTTACCCCTTGCTTTATCTTTTAGTGAGAATAGAAATAATTATAGACATATAGCATCCGTTGGTACCCCATTAAGTTTTACCTTATTGTAAATCTCAATGAACATGGCCAAATAAATGTATAAGTGAAAGCTTAAGCTCAAAGTTGTTGGTATTCACTTGTTTTTTTGCAATCTCTAAGAAATTTTCATTTACCATCAGTTTAAAGAAATCCTAGATAGGTCTTCCTTGTTGGTTATCATTAGCTATTACTTCTGCTTCTTCTCTTTTAGCAACTCTTATCTCTTACAATATCCTTTCAATCGCATGATCAAATTCAACAACTTTTAAACTTTTGGTCCTATACATACACCTATAAAGACATAGACAAAAACAAATAAAAACATAACAAGAAAAAGAGATATAAAAAATGGTTAAGAGTAAAACTAACACTAAATCTAGTATAGTATCAACTAAATTTTACATTAATTCTCTAATAATGGTGTAAAAACTTGTTTCTATGTGAGTAATAAGCTTTCAATCTGTATATCGCAAGCGCACGATATTCAAGTTATAGTATAGAAAATTTTATGCTTTTTGAATGTCGATCCCACGAGGAATTGCTAAAATTTACTACTATATATAATTTAGAACTAATTTTATCTAAACAATCAAAACTCATGGCTAAATGATTTTTCCCAAAACAACTAAATTGAATTAAAATAGTAACCCATTCAAATCAAGAAATCAATTAATTTCTACGAATTTCGATGAATTGATTTCATCAATACTTCAACGATGAATTAATGCCTGAATCCTTTAAAAACCATTCAATTATATTTATAGGATATAATATTAATAAAGCAATTACCTCTTTTAAGTTTGAAATTATTCTAGTTCTATAATCAATTTTTATATACTATATAAAATTAATTATTAGAAATGCATTATATACAAATAGTTTGAGTCCTCTCAAATTATTAAAGTTTTATAATCCATTTAAGTTATGTAATCTTAAATTCAATCTAGTGCTACCTCTTTTAAATGTCAAGCACTAGATATATAATTATTCAATATATGGCCAAAGGATTAAAAGCATTAAAATCAAGATCATATAAATAAATAAATCGAATCCAATTACAATAAAGGTAGTATATCATAGTTTCCACTTGACTACATTAATTTTCAGAATAAATGTTTAGCCTTGCATTTTTGCTAATTCAAACTTCATATAACCGATTCATACAAGAAATAAAATAAGGTTAGAAATACAAATAAAATATCAAGAGTCGATGACTCTTTTGGTGTCTTCTAGTATATCTCCCTTTCTTTTTCTTATCTCATAATAATTTCTTTCTTTTCTAAAATATAGTGGCTCCCCTTTTCTATGTCCAAAAAATATTCTTTAAATAGATGAGAACTAGGACATAAAAATCGAGCTAGTCACTGTAATGGGAAATAAATTCTTATTGTAGCTAGAATTATGAAAACTCAACCCTCATTCTATTAAAAATTAGTCACAATGAGAATCTTCATGCACCCTATACATTTTTATAAAACTGGCTATAGCGATTGCCTTCAAATTTTTCTAGGCTTGCGATAATGAGAAACTGATTGTCATTACAGCGAGAATCACAAAACTTAGCTTCTTGAGCTTTTCTGTCTCTATTTGCCTTAAATTGCTTCGATGTCTGGTGAAATCATTATTTTCACGCCTACACAAAAAAACTTGACAAAAACCATAAAATATATAATGATTTATTTTGAAATGATAACTTTAAAAAACTTAAGTTATTATAAAAAGAGAAAAAAAAACAGTACTAGAATGTATGTGAGCTCTGTGCCTAAAACCTAAGGGTAATACTATTATTTGACATGATATTTTTGTGCATGCACATATATAATTAGTAGATTGTCGACACACCATTGAGTCCTGATAATTATTTTAGACATTTGATTTGGTTAAGATTGAATTTTGAAGTCGTAAAAATAAGGACTTGAACAAAATTAAAAATTAGTTTTATTTATAAATAGAACGAATGATATTTTCTCAAAATGGTGGGTATTAGAGAGAAATATATTGATACATATCCATGACTAAAGAAAAGTATCAATATTTAGAACCCGAGTATCGATACTTGCTTACAAAGAGTGCGATACATCAGGAAAGGCAAGGATAAAGTATTGCACATAAAAGTATCGATACTTTTGAGAAAAGTATCAATACTAATGGGTCAGGATTGAATGTATCAAAACTTTATAGAGAAGATATCGATACTCGAGGGATCAATATCAATACTTATTCATGAAAAGTATGATACGTCTGGCATGACGAAAGACTCGAACATAAAAAAATATTGATAATTTTTTTACAAGTATCAATACTTTATAGCAGAAGTATCGATACATTAAGGCAAAATATAAAATATATAGATACTTTATAACAAAATTATCGATACATGCTATAGATTTGCATGCACTGATAGTAATTCTAACACAGGAAACAAAATATCTACCCTATAAAAAGACCATTTTGTCTAATTCTAAAATCTTCTTTCTTTCAATCTATCAAGGATAAATTGGTATTTACATAAACACTATAAGAAAGGACTCAAGTGAAGAAATTAGACATTTTTCAACATCATCTTTGCTTCTCTCTCTCTATTGTTTCTCTCTCTTATTTACCTTCTTAAGCTCCTACCAAACCACCCTTATTTTCTATAGATTACACTGATTAATCTTTTTTTTTTTTACCTAAATCAAACCCCAGTAATATTTTCCCGTATTCAACTTACATTTACAAATTTGAGCAAGATTTAAGCTTAGAAAATTAGTTAGGGTTTTCTATGATAAGGATTTTCGACAAATCAACAAGAGGCCTAGCTTTTTAAGTTTTAAACAAGTTTTGGTAAACATACGCATAAACCCTCATCTTTATTTTTCAACATCATCTTCGTTTCTCTCTTTTATTTACCTTCTTAAGCTCTGACCAAACCACCCTTATTTTCTATAGATTACACCAATTAATCTTTATTTTTTTTACCTAAATCAAACCCCAGCAATATTTCCCCATATTCAACTTACATTTACGAATTTGAGCAAGATTTAAGCTTAGAAAATTAGTTAGGGTTTTCTATGATAAGGATTTTCGATAAATCAATAAGAGGCCTAGCTTTTTAAGTTTTAAACAAGTTTTGGTAAACATTTTAATATTTATTAAGTATGGATTTGATATTTTAATATTTATTGATAATTGATATATTGAGAGTTTACTATAGAGATAGATAGAAATAACAAATTAGAAATCAATTTAGGTAAATATGGATTTAAAAAGCATGATTTTCTTAAGAAACAGTCTAATAGAGTACAAAGCCTCAATAGGCTCGGTGTCAACTAAGAAAAGTAGAAATATGAGAATGATTATTTCATATGTAGATTAAATTTATCATATTAAATATAAAAATAATAAAAATATGTTTGTGACACTCGTACCTAGACTTCAAGGGTATATTTGTCATTTTCTACTTATCCTGTTCGCGCATTTGCATTCATTTCATACACCGCGTTCGTGTGAGCATGCTTTCTAACTTAGATTGAGAATTTGATTGATTAAGATAAAGTTTTGAGGTCGTAAACGCAGGGACCTCAACGTTTTATTTTGAGTGGGACTCCAATGATATTTTTCAAATTTGAAGAGTATTTAAGTGAGATTTCAAATTTTGACAGGTTCGATCGACCGAATGGATGATTTGTTCGACCGACGTTTTGAGGACTCTCTGAAAAATTTTGGCTTCAGATTCGTTCGAACGAATAGGGGGATTCATTCGACCGAATTGGATTTTGTTCGATCGAATGAGGGATTCGTTCGACCGAAGTGTTGATTCATTCGGTCGAACATCATTTCATTCGACCGATAATTTGGGAGCTCTCTGACTTCTGTAAACGTCGAAGGATTCATTCGAACGAACCAGAGATTCGTTCGATCGAAGGGGGTAATTCGTTCGAACGAACTTCGATTCGTTCGATCGAATCGACGTGAATTGACGATTTTATCCTCTTCTAAAAGCTTCATCCTTAAGCAAACTTAAGGGCAAAATGATAATTTCACCATTTTTCTATAAAAAGGGGTCAGGGGGCTGAATTTTTAGGGTTTTCTCTCCTTCTTTTTCTCTTTTCCCTCCTCCTCCTCTCCTTCACGTTCTCTCCATTTCTCACTCTAAATCCACCCACATTTTTGCTCAAATTTTGATTTCTCTTCACCCACGAGTCATATTCCACGCGTATAACACGTTGGGAGCGTCGATTTGATAGTAGAGACGCAGATTCGCGAATGGCCACCTAGGGTTTTGGGAGGGAAATTTGGGGTTTTTCGAGTTAGAGGCGGAAGCGGAGCAAACCGACCACACCATGAGGTTCATAGCTTCATTTCCAACTCGTCTATATATTTATTTCATGTTTTTACACATTTTTATTCGTATGGGTTTTGTATCGACTTTCGTAGATTTATCCCTCATATTTTAGTTTTAAGGCGTAATGTGGACTGTAGAGGAGTTGCGGAAGTCGTAGAAAGTTAAAAATATGATTTTGGAGATTTTAGGTGGATGAGAATAGTAACTTCAATTACTATTCCGGTGAAGGCATGGGATCAACTAGTCAAAATCGCGTATATTAATCAAAATTAATAATTTAATAATTCAAAATAGGACCCATCATAGCGATATTAATTTAATAATTCGAGGCCTAACAAAGATTTTAGATAAGTTTGGACAGTAGCCTGATGTTAGAAACCCAGAATTTAGCATGCGTCGCACATATTCGAATTTTATGTACATTAAAACGTGTATTAATAGTAGTTTTATGTGTGTAATTAGGCGACGATTCGAGATCGAGGTATTCGCGTGAATCAACGAGGAATGAGGGGAACTAGAGAGTGTATACCCACCTTGAGTTGTGAGTGGATACCCTTTTCTTTATTTCTTTATTTGTAAATTTATTTTCTTTACAAATGAAATAATATGCAAATAATCATAAATGTTTTCTTATTACTTTTAAATTGTGAAAA
>JAVXUL010130834.1:0-15783 GCA_035590515.1 Trichilia minutiflora
GGATATTATAATAACCGAAATTAGTTTGTAATAATCTTAAAGACAATTAAGAAATGTCTAATTATGATTCATTGTGTCTAATAGATGTGGGGTCTATGCATGGATGAGTCTCTTCAGCCATTAAAAACTTGCCACGCATACAGAAGTGTATCCTTTTGGGTTATATATTTTGCTAAATTCAAATAATTCTCATTAAGATATATTATTATCATCCCTTATCAATTAAATTTTTTTCTTGCCCATGAAAAAAAGAAAAGAAAAGAAATTAAGATTTTCACTTTTTGCTTTTGACTTTCAAAGTTGGGCTGTTACTATAACAGTGTTTGTTGTGATTCTTTGGCAATTTTTTAGGATTTACATAATCAAAAACAGAGAGGCGTGACTCTGCCATCAGAAGGCTCGTCAGCTCCACAAAAATTCCGAAATTTTGACACTTTCTAACCTGTCTCGAGGAAATTCTGATTGCTGTTTTACTTTTGTACTACCTCCGATATATTCTAAACTTTCTGGTTAAACAAGAGATATTATAGATCTAGTTACTGTTTGGAGTTTTACTGGTAAAATTGATGCAATAAGTAAAAATCATTGACATGAATCTTGAAACAGACTGTATTAAAACACAGATAATGATATTGGAACATTCATAATTTGTATAAAATCATTGGCATGAACCTTGAAACAGAAACTAAAATAAAGATAATGATATTGGAACATTGATAATTTTGCACATTGAATTCTTCAGTGGCACAATCTTTTAACATAAATACTAACTGATCAGTCGATAACATTCTTCTAGCAAAGGAGATTTAAGGCTTATTTACGTTACTTTTCTAAGCTATAATGCTTGTTCACTGCTTCAATGACGTCCCAAGTAACCTTCATTCCTTTAGGAAAAACAACCAAATCCCCAGCCCCAATTTCAAACGATCCTTCATACCCCTCAACACAAACTTTCACTTTCCCCTCTAGAAAATAAATTGTCTCTGTCGAAGTGAATGTCCATGGAAATTTGCTTGGCGGGCATCCCCACCTATTGGTAACATATCAAAGAATTTTCACTATTAATACCGGTCCATGGAATAATATGATTTAGATAATTACAAATCATTTGTACAATTATATGTCAGAACAATGATACTGCACTGCCCAGTGAAATTCCAAGTTTTACCATCCAGATGATTAGTCATTTGTCAATTGGATGGTAAATTAGGGATAAGTAATGGGATGTGTAGGGTCACATTGGCATATGACTTTAGGCCACTTTTGATTAGCTATGCAAAATTTCATTAAAATGTTGATCTTTTGGTTCACAAAAATCATTACTAATTCCATCATGCAGTTTGATCTTCACCCTATTGAGGATGGTGGAATGGAGGAACTCAGTTCAAATCAAGTTAGTTTGACACAAATTGAGAAATTAAAATTACTCTGTCAGAAGAGTAAATTGGTGAAAGCAGCATGCTATGACACTAACAGAAACAGACCAGACAGCCAGAAAAAAATGATTTAGAAAAATTGGAGAATTTAATTCTAAATTTACACCTCCACGAAAGATTAGAACCGAGTCAAATGAACTGTTTAAGAAAAAACAGCGCCTTGGTCTCTTCTTCTTGTTTATATTCCAAGATTTCAATTATTTTACCCTAACTTGGGGTTTTATTTAGTGTAACATTACCTGCATATAAATTGAGAACAATTTGAATGAAGACAAGCAAGTTTACCAGGATTTAACCTTGTGTAAATTTGTTTCACCCAAGGTCAAGCGGAAATTATAACAAATTCATGTAAAATTACATGAAACACAGGCAGGACTGGCAACCAAACCAGCTCTATGCGCTCAAAAAATGGTGATTTTGACACTAAACAGCTAACTTGATGATGGACGTTATAACTAACCGTATCATGCTCCCGAAAATACCAAAAGTACACCCATTTCAACCGGCTCTCAGTAAAAACGGAGTAGATGATGAGAATAGACTTAGAAATTGCATAACAAACAGAAACAATCAATTCAATCATTGACAGGTTTGTGCTAGGGTTGTTTGTCGAAGCAAGACCTAAGATAATCAGTTTATTACAAATCAGAAAAATATAATTCATTAATTATGTCTTTTGCTAAAAACCCATCACACTCATACAGTAGACAGCAGACAAAAACCAATCAGAAGTTATTCCCTCTTCTTAAACCAGAAAACCAAAGTCCAGAAGCACTACTCTAAATCCATGAAATTGAAACAACAAATAACTGAAAAAAGTAAAGGGCCAAAAGAAAGAGACCAAAAATACATACTTGGGCCATGCAGTAACACCAAGCTCAGAAATTTTGGATTCAGGAGGATTTTTTTCAATCTTCACACCAAATATCTCAGTAGTTTGTGCGGCAGCCATTTTTAAAGGTTTATCTTTGGCTCTTTAGCCTGTCCCATGAAGATAATTTAAAGCTTGTTGGGAAAAACTTTTTTCTGCAGAAGAAGACCTGAATCGTTGACGGAAACGTAGCACTGAAAAGTCTTCCCTGGTCTTCACGGAAGACTCCGTTTCTCGCCCGGAACAATATATAGTTTAAATATTATTTTCGCCTTTTATCTTTTGAGTATTTACAAAAGTATTCATAATTTTAGTTATTTTCAATTAAGTTCAAATATTTGAGTATTTATAAAATAACCCAAATTTTGAATAATTGCAGTATACCTTAGAAGTTTTATAATATTAATGAAAATTTAAAAAAATAAAATTTTTGTAACGTCAAAAAATTAGGTATTTATATTAAACCTTATTAAATTATTATATTATTTTTATTTTTATTTTATATCATTTATTATTTTGTAGTTTATATATTTTAATAATTAATATCATTAATAATTGTAATTGATTTTAAGAGTTTTCAAATATGTGTAATCGGATGATTCCATCTCGTAAGAGACAATTGCTTTGCGTCTGTTTTAGGTTCGATCCATCAAGAGTATATTTTTTGTGAGAGTTTAATGCAAACGTGAGTTTTATCTGTCCCTTCTACGTGATGACTATTTTGTGCTTATCTGAAGTTCAATAGATTAAAATTTATCATATATACTATAACAAAAAAAAGATTTTAGGAGTTTCGCATCGCTGCTTGGCACAAAAAGTGGTATCAAAAGCAAAAATTTTAGTTATTAGTTATTAATTATTACATATAATACTTTATTTGAGGGCTTGGATATTAGTATGATTGTTGGGTATTAATTATATTTGTCAAATATCTCAGGAGTTGCTGGGGCACCCATTTTCAAAGGTTTATCTTTGGGTTCCCTTAGGTTGGCTTGGATTTGGTTGCCATGTGTTAGAAATTGGCTCTTTAGCCTGTCCCACTTTGGATTCCCTTAGCTTGGCTCGGATTTGGGTGCCGTGTGTTAAAAATTGGCTCTTAGTCTGTCCCACGTCGATGGATTTGGGTGCCGTGTGTTAAAAATTGGCTCTTTAGCCTGTCCCACGTCGATAATTTAAAGCTTCTTGAGAAAAATTTTGATAATCGTTGACGCAAAGGTAGCACCGAAAAGTCTTTCCTGGTCTTTTTCATGAAGACTTCGTTTCTCGCGCGGAAAATATGTAGTTTAAATTTTTTTTCGCCTTTTATCTTTTGGCCCTTTTATCTTTTGAGTATTTACAGAAGTATTCATAAATTTAGTTATTTTTAATTAATATTACATATTTGAATATTTATAAAATAGCCAAAATTTTGAGTAATAACAGTGTAACTTAAAAGTTTTATAATATTTATGAAAGTTGAAAATAGTAAATTTTTGTGACATACCAAATCTTATTAAATTATTATATTATTTATATTTTTGTTTTATAACATTTATTATTTTGTAGTTTATATATTTTAATAATAATATTATTAATAAATGTAATCGATTTTTAGAGTTTCGCATTTTTGCTTGAATAATAAGTGATATCAAAAACCCCAAGGGGTGGCCTGATGGTGGGAATTGGATTTGGAAACTCAAGGTCCTAAGTTCGATTCCCCTCATAGCACCTTTGTTGAAATGCCTAGGGGATCAGGTTCCGATTTTCTCCAATCGTTTGGTATCGTCTGTCAGGGTACTTGCCGGTCAGGGTACCACAGACGCTTTTGGCTTAGGCCTGAGTCCCGTCCCGGTGACGCTGCTTTAGGATAATCGAGGACCTGGGTCTCTGGGGCAAATCTCGGGACAAACAAATCCCGGGGTGTTGACTGACGGTTGGAGTTTTCGGATTTCCAAAAAATAAAAAAATAAGTGATATCAAACCATTTATAGATATAGTTTGGTACTAATAAATTATGTTTAGGATATATAAATTAGACATATATACTAAATTCGATTCTAGACAACTACTGATGATTAAGTGGAATGTCTAGGTAGTGATGTATTTAGTTAATATCTTCTTAAAAATTAATTAAATAAAATCTATCGACCAAAATAAAAATTAAATATATTAAATTATTAAAAAAAATAAATGATGTCAGAAGTAAAAATTTTAATTATTAAATATAATAATTTATTTGAGGGCACGGATATTGGTATCATTCTTGGTATTGTGATATTGAATTATATTTGTCAAATTGGTTGTGTGATACATAAATAACATTGACAATGAATGTGATAAATATAAAAATAGAAATTGAAAATTTTAATAGAAAAATAATTTTGACTTGGGCAAAATATGGTAACAATAACTTGTATTAACAAGATTTGGGTGTAGCTCTAGATAAGATAAAGTTAAAATCTATCAGCTCTAGATAAGATAAAAATCAGTGAAAAAAATTAGATAAATATAAATAACTTTTGAAACTTGTGAGCTAATTCACTCTTATATCTGTGGAGAGTAAAAATATCATTCTTTGAATAAAAGAATGATCAAGATCGCCGTCGTTTACTGTTCATAAGTCCGTCTACCCACCCGATCTTTCAATCTCCACCATCATAATATACCGGACAGCGATCCTCCCTTCTACCCAAAAGAGGATCTGCTCTCTCAAATTTTTCCACCTAAGATGATCTTCCTAATAAAAGGACGACAACTGTCATGATTTAACTTAAAGCAAGGAGACAAGACGACACATCTGCCCTTTTCCCTCTGGTGGCGGGCGGGGAAGGTCGTTGAAGCCATCTCTCTCAGGCTTTCTTGAGAACTATAATGAATGATAATATTATATCAATTTATATAAATAAAATATGTATGCCTAGTATTATTATTGTATAACATGATTTGTGTTGGATAACGTTTATACAATTTGAAAATTTCACGATCAATACATTTCATTTTATCTTTAAAAGAGTTAGATGAAATGGCTTGTTCATATGACGGACCTCAAACACCCACCCCATAGTTTTCTTGATTTATAATAGACATAGATTAATGAATAATTTGGTGAATTTTCGAATGAGAAACATGAATAAGTTGGACGAGAATTTCACATTCTAATAATAATACACCAAAAACAAAGACATATCACGAGACATTAGAGGACAAAATCCAAACCCAACTCTCTTCTTCATAGAATGGAGCATTTTTTCTGAATCCCGTCTTCTGTTCTTTCTCCTCTCTCTTTTCTCTATAATTCAGAATTTTAGACAAAACCAAGCTTTCATTCTTTCCGTGTTTATTTAATTTATTAAACAATGAATATGAAGTTATCCCTTATTCTCTTCTCTTTTTCCTTCATTTTCGTTAGCTTTTATTCTGTTTCTATTCGTGCCATTAACATCGGTGTTCAAAGTACTGCAGATTCTGCTCTCTATGGTGGGTTTTCATTCTTCTATTTTAGCTTTTATTTTCCCGAGTCAGTAAAAATAGTTGCATGTTTTACTCGTTTACAGAGCAAAGAATGCAGCAGAAAATGTGAATCTGAATTCTGTTCAGGTAGTGACAAATTTTCTGCTTTCCTGTGATTCCATAAATTCAAGTTTGTGTTATTTTTGTTTTTGAAAAACCGTTTCTGAAATGGCAGTACCTCCATTTTTAAGATATGGGAAGTACTGTCTTGTCTGTGGTTAACAGATAATATGAGAAAAGAGTACGGCTATTATACACAATGACTTGTTGAAATAATCTGTGTTACTCTATATACACACATTGACTATGTAGTATGTATCATTTTAAAAGATTATTCTTTGCACAAACTCAAATATGAGAAGGGATTTTAGTAACAACCCTAAAATGATATTTTGAAAATAGTAATTAAAAAAAGAAAAGAAAAGAAATTAAGATTTTCATTTTTTGTTTTTGACTTTAAAGTTTGGCTGTTACTATAACAGTGGATTTTGTGATTCTTTGGCAATTTTTCAGGATTTACAAAATCAAAAAGAGAGAGGTGTGACTCTGCCATCAGAAGACTTGTCAGCTCTACGAAAATTCCGAAAATTTGAAACTTTCTAACCAATCTTGGTAGAAATTCGGAAACTCTTGAGAGAAATACTTTTGTACTACCTCCGATGTATTCTAAACTTTCTGGTTAAACAAGGGATATTATAGATCTAGTTACTGTTTGGAGTTTTACTGATAAAATCGATACAATAAGTAAAAATCATTAACATGAACCTTGAAACAGAAAGCACTAAAACATAGATAATGATATTGGAAGATTCATAATTTTGTACGTTGAATTCTTCAATGGCACAATCTTTTAACATAAATACTAACTGATCAGTTGATAACATTCTTCTAGCAAAGGAGATTGAAGGCTTCTTTACATTACTTTTCTAAGGTATAATGTTTGTTCACTGCTTCAATGACGTCCCAAGTAACCTTCATTCCTTTAGGAAAAACAACCAAATCTCCAGCCCCAATTTCAAACGATCCTTCATACCCCTCAACACAAACCTTCACTTTCCCCTCTAGAAAATAAATTGTCTCTGTCGAAGTGAATGTCCATGGAAATTTGCTTGGCGGGCATCCCCACCTGTTCGTAACATATCAAAGAATTTTCACTATTAATACCGGTCCATGGAATAATATGATTTAGATAATTACAAATCACCTGTACAATCATATGTCAGAACAATAATACTACACTGCCAAGTGAAATTCCAAGTTCTATCATCCAAGTGATTAGTCATTTGTCAATTGGATAGTAACTTGGGGATAATTACTTGGATGAATGGGGTCACATTGGCATATAACTTTTAGGATATTTTTGACTCGCTATGCAAAATTTCATGAACTTGTTGATCTCATGGTTCACAAAAATCATTCCTAATTCCATCATGCAGTTTGATCTTCATCCTATTGTGTACGGTGGACTGGAGGTCTTATTGTGGATGGTGGAATGGAGGAGCTCAGTTCAAATCAAGTTAGTTTGGCACAAATTGAGAAATTAAAATTGCTCTATCAGAAGAGTAAATTGGTAAAATCAGCATGCTATGACACGAACAGAAACAGAGCAGACAGCAAGGAGAAATGATTTAGAAAAATTGGAGAATTTAATTCTAAATTTACACCTTCACGAAAGATTAGAACTGAGATCAAATGAACTCTTTAAGAAAAAACAGCACCTTGGTCTCTTGTCCATGTCTATATTCCAAGATTTCAAATATTTTATGCTAACATTACCTACATACTAAGTTGAGAACAATTTGGATGAAGAGAAGCAAGTTTACCAGGATTTAACCTTGTGTCAATTTGTTTCATCCAAGGTCTAGGCCAAAAATCATAACAAATTCAGGTAAAACTAAAGAAAACACAGGCAGGACTGGCAACCAAACCAGATTAAAATGAAAGGTCAGAAACTGTCGAAAGCTTTATCCGTTATCTGGTTGCTAAAAGGCAAAAAAAGGCCTCGATTCAACCAATATAACTCAATGGTTAAAATCATCATATTATTTTTCAAATTCCACCGGAAAATTCATAACCTTAATAAAAGATTGGTCATGGGAGTGATACTCAGTGCATTATTATATCAAAGCGACAAAACTAAACAAAGTTATATGTTTTCCCTTCATCTTCTACACAATTGATCAGCTACAGCCAATAGTAATCAATTGACTGATTTAGCTCAAGCTATTAAATTACTAATGAGAATTACTATGATGACCAGATACTTAATATTGGCTTCTCTTTTGAAACTAGATGGATCAAGATAAAGTGATTCAATCAAAAAAATGAGAATTATATATTAAAGATCAAAGAATTATTCGGTCCAAAGTTTACAAATCTCTTTCTGAAAAAACGAATTTGATCTTTTCTGGATTTTCCTGGACTCTAAATTTAGAAAATTGAATTTTTCTCTGTTACAGAAAAAAAAAATTTAATGTTTTAGCAATCTATACAACTTCAATCTCTGCGCACTCAAAAAATGGCGATTTTGACACTAAACAGCTAACTTGATGATGGACGTTATAACTTCTAACTATCCGTATCATGCATCCGAAAATACCAAAACATTTTTTTTTTAATCCAAGATGTTCAGGTCAGTTTACACACATCTCGACTCGACTAATCTTTAGAGAAGTTAGTGCAACATCCCACTACAACGGCTCCCCTCTTAAATCGCAGATACATCCAAGAGAATCGAACCTGACTAGTCTTAAATCGCAGACAAATACCAAAACTCCACCTATGTCAACCGATCTCAGCAAAACCGGAGTAGATGATGAGAATAAATCTAGAAATTGCATAACAAAAAGAAGCATTCAATTCAATCATTGACAGGTTTGTGCTAGTGTTGTTTGTGGAAGCAAGACCGAAGATAATCAGTTTATTACAAATCCGAAAAATATAATTAATTAATTATGTCCTTTGTTAAAAAACCATCACACTCATGCAGTAGAGAGCAAACGAAAATCAATCAGAAGCTAATCCCTATTCTTAAACCAGAAAGCAAAAGCCCAGAAGCACTACTCTAAATCCATGAAATTGTAACAATAACAAATAACTAAAAAAAGTTAAAGGCAGAAACAACGGGAAGAAGGAAAGGGCCAAAAGAAAGAGACGAAAGAAAAAACATACTTGGGCCATGACGTAACACCAAGCTCAGAAATTTTGGATTCAGGAGGATTCTTTTCAATTTTCACACCAAATATCTCAGTAGTTGCTGTGGCAGCCATTTTTAAAGGTTTATCTTTGGATTCTCTTGAGGTTGGCTTGGATTTGGGTGCCATGATCATAGTTAAATTTTCTGAGTTTTGCTGGAAAATTTAAGAATGCAGAAAATAAGTATTGTTTTTGTATATGGCGGGTGAGCCCGCTTTCTATAGTTCACGTGAGTTTTAAGTACAATTGCATTTTTTCACGGGTATAATTTAACAAGGAGACAAAAGAACTTAAATGGAGAAAAAATTTTGCCTAACTGTCGACCGTTATTTAGCACTCAGTCGATTGAAATTTGCAACTCTGGGAAACAATTTTTATCTAAGTTTAGGTCGACCGGAATAGCTGAGTCAGCCATTCGAAATTTTCGACCTTTCAAAAATGATTCTTATTTAAGTTTCAGTCCATCGGGATGGCTAGGATGGTCGATCGAAACTTTGGCTTTTCTGTTAATCTTCTTTTTAAAGCTTGATCTTCTACTCTTCCCCTAAAGCTCAGTCTAAGGAACTACATTGAATTTACATTTCAAGAAGTTAAACTTCTTTGTTGGTAGACCTTTGGTAAAGATATCTGCAAGCTATTCTTGAGTTGGAATGTGTCTTATTTCGAGAATTTTATTTGCTAATTTTTTTCTGATGAAGTGAACATCTATTTCAATGTGCTTTATTCTTAAAGTAAAAAATAGGATTTGTAGTTAGTAAAAGTGCTCCTATGTTGTCAACCCAAATAACAAGTTTCTTTCTCAGTCAATCCCCAACTCACCAAGGAGAGGTTTCAGCCCACATCTAACTCTGCACAGCACTGAGATAGCGACCTGTATTTTGATTTTATGCTGGATTTGGAGATCAAATTTTGCTTCTTTAAGCTCCATGAAATCATATTTCTATCAATTTAAAAGCAGTATCCTCTAATGGATATCCTATCATCACCATTTGCAACCCAAAAACGAAAGCATCACTAGTTTACGCTCTGATTGGGGTAGAAGAAACCCTGTATGAATAAGTAAGAACCAATTTACAAGACTAAATTCTCTTGGATGACCGATAACGAAGTAGTACCATAAGGCAAAGTTGAAAAAATGATACTTCTCAAAAAAATAACCCAAATTTTGAGTAATTACAATGTAAATTAAAAATTTTATAATATTTATAAAAATTAAAAATAGTAAATGTTTTGTAATGTGGAAAGATTAGGTATTTAAATCAAATCTAATTAAATTATTGTATTATTTTTATTTTTGTTTTATATAATTTATTATTTTGTAGTTATATATTTTAATAATTAATATTATTAGGAATTGTAATTGATTTTAGGAGTTTCGCATTTCTGCTTGACACAAGAAGTGATAGCGGAGGTAAAAAATTTAATGATTAGTGACTAATTATTAAATATAATAATTTATTTGAGGGCTTGGATATTAGTATGAATATGATTGTTGGGTATTGTGATATTGACTTATATTTGCCAAATATCTCAGTAGTTGCTGCGTCATCCATTTTTAAAGTTTATCTTTGGATTCCCTTAGGACGGCTTGGATTTGGGTGCCGTCTGCCGTGTGTTAAAAATTGGCTCTTTAGCCTGTCTCCCACGTCGATAATTTAAAGCTTTTTGGGAAAAATTTTGATCTACAGAAAGCAGACATGAGTCGTTGACGAAAAGGTCTTTCCTGGTCTTTTTCACGGAAGATTATGTTTCTCGCGCGGCAGAATATATAGTTTAAATATTTTTTTTCGCCTTTTATCTTTTGAACCTTTTATCTCTTGAGTATTTACATAAGTATTCATAATTTTAGTTATTTTCGATTAAGCTCAAATATTTGAATATTTATAAAATAACCCAAATTTGGAGTAATTTACATTGTACCTTAAAAGTTTTATAATATTTATGAAAGTTGAAAATAGTAAAATTTTGGTAACGTATTACGATTAAGTATTTATACCAAATGTCATTAAATTATTATATAATTTCTGTTTTTGTTTTATAGTGTTTATTATTTTGTAGTTTATATATTTTAATAACTAATATTATTAAATTTATGCTTGAACAATAAGTGGTATCGGAAGTAAAAATTTTAATTATTAGTTATTAATTATTAAATATAATAATTTATTTGAGGGTATGGATATTGGTATCATTCTTTGGGATTGTAATATTGAATTATATTTGTCAAATTGTTATATAAATAACATTGACAATGAATGTGATAAATATAAAAATAGAAATTAAAAATTTTAATAGAAAAAATAATTTTAACTTGGGGTAAAATAAGATAATGAATAACTTGTATTAACAAGATTTGGGTATAGCTCTGGATAAGATAAAATTAAAATATATCAATGAAAAAGTTTAGATAAAGATAAATGTTAAAATTTGTGAGTTGATTCACTCTTATCTTTGTGGGGAGCAAAAATATTCATTCATAAGAAAACTATAATAATAATAATAATAATAATAATAATAATAATAATATTCTTATTCTTATTATATAATACTATTATATCAATTTATATAAATAAAATATGTATGCCTAGTATTATTATAATATAACATGATTTGTGTTGGATTACGTATATACTATTTGAAACTTTCCTAATCAATACATTTATTTTATCTTTAAAAGAGTTAGATGAAATGGCTTGCTCAGATGATGGACCTCAAACACCCACCCTATAGTTTTCTTGAATTATAATAAACATATATTAATGAATAATTTGGTGAATTTTCTAATGAGAGACATGAAGAAGTTGGTCGAGAATTTCACATTCTAATAATAATATTACAACAAAAACGAAGACATATCACGAGACATATTACAAGACAAATCCAAACCCAACTCTCTTCTTCATAGACTGGAGCATTATTTTTTCTGAAACTCCTGTCTTCTCTTCTTTCTTCTCTCTTTTTTTCTCTATAATTCAGAGTTTTAGGCAAAACCAAGCATTCATTCTTTCTGTGTTTATTTAATTTCCCAACAATGAATATGAACAGGCCAGAAATTTATATTGGTTGGGGGGAATGGGCCGAAGTTAAAAATAAATATATTGATATAAAGTATAAAAATTAATAAATTATTAAATTATATTATTATAATTAAAAATAAACATTCATTATTAATAAGAAATAAAAATACATTCTAATGTATCAAAAAAGAACGCATTACTCTTTTAAATCATAAAAATTATCAATAATTGATTTTACAACAAATTTATTTGTAATTAAAATATATATTAAACTTTTTACTCATATGCAAATACAATCAATTAAATGAATAAGAGTTTTTTTTTTGCTCACACAACTAATTCAAAAAAAATCAAACATATAATAAATTCAATAATAGACATTTAATTAGACCATTACCTAGATCTTCTGGGTACTGTTACTCAGGTTTACTGGTGCATTAATTATTAAAAACATATAAAAAAATTATTATTTCAAAAAGAAATAAAACGAAAAATTTATCTTAAAATCATAAAATCATAAACACTAAAATTAAAATTATTCAAAGGAAGCTTACCTTAAATTTTTTTATTTTTTTCAAAATTCTCTTAATTTTTAATCAAAATTTTCTTTTACTTTGGTAATTCTTCCACTTGTTACTTGATTTTTTATATTTGTTTTCTTCAAAACGTGAGAGTTGAATTTCAAATTTTGATTTAATTTCTTATTTTTAATAAAGAGAATATGTTCAAATGGTTAAAAGAGAAAGAAATGGAGAAAAGAAAAAAGTAAATTAAAAATTATTTTTGTATTTGATCAACTAAATTTAAAATTATTATTTATTATTTAATTTTATTTATTTATTTAAATTAATTAAAATATTAAAAATAAATTTTTTAATGAACTTGATGCGAATATAAATAATAAAATATTTTAATTATTATCGATATATCTACGATTTGATGTTAGTATTTATAATATTAATATTTTTTATTTATTATTAATAATTATATTTTATACCATTTTATATATATATATTTGAAAATATATATATATTTGAAATATTGGATTTTTTTTTGAACGGGGTTTTGTTATATATATAGATTTTTGAAATATTAGATTTTTTTAGGAGGGAGGGATGAGCCGAGGGAGTGGGGGGCATGACCCTCCTCAACAGTAAAGTGGCTCCGCCACTGCATTCCAACAATTTTTTCTTTTTTCTGATCACAAAATCTGATTTTGAACAAAAATGCCTCTCTTTATATTTGTATAAAACAAAAACTTTTCGACATTTGTTTTCTGTTAATATTGAAAACCGAACCCACGTTAGCCAAATCGAAACCAAACTCATTTTTTATTCTCTTACAATCTAGTGTTTGTCAAGTAAAAATTATTACAAACGACAAATTTTCACAAGATTGGGGAACAACCTTAACGTTAAGGTTAGTCATTTATATTTATTTTAATATTTTAAATCCATAAGATTAGAATTAAAAAAAGAATATGAGTTGAGTTTGTATTATAAATTTTTTTACTATAATAATAATGTGTTGCTAAAAATACTCTTTTGCATTGAGATTTATATATATTATATTAATTATTAATACATCTATTAGTTGATCTACACAATGAACTCACATGCCTAGAAATTCATAAATTCTACATGATGTTCACAATAAATTATCAGTTAAGCAGAATAACTTTGAATTATATTCATAATACACGGCAAATGAGTAGAATAAATATTTGAATTGTTAGTACTATTCAAATTTAACCCAATACACGCACAATTTATTGTGAACATCATTCAAATTTGACTTAATAAGCTCACAATTTATTACGAGCACAATGTTGATTTATTGAGTTGCATTTACAAAATCGTTATATAATACATATATATATCATTTATGCAATGAATTTTAATATTTTCATTTATTGTTGATAGAGTAATGACAGATATTCTTCCAATAATTATTAATTTTCAAGAGATATAGGAGAATTCAGATGGTGTTGACGTATACAAAGATGGGAGAATGCGAGGTGGGACTATTAAAGAATATAACATATTAAGAGCTTGTCGATAAGCTGTATCATATCTTTGAAGTCAGTCAACTAAATTTTATATTGAGATGAGAGCATTTTATACTCAGATGCTCTCTTGAATATTGATACTGGTAAATATAGGGACATCATGCTTCCTTTATTACCATAAGTTAGTGGATATTAGAGTACTATTCCGCCAGTAAATCCACCACAAGAACGTACTTTAAATCTGTTCACTTCTTTGTTATGCAGTAATCAAGTCACTAACACACTTTCTGTAATAGTCAAAATGGTTTTTCAGTATACTACTCCAAGTTTACGTGAACATTACCCTCTTCCTTAGTGTACAACAAAGATTTAACTAGCAATAATTTTGATAATGAACCCAATTCTTTCATGAATGTCACACATACAGGCAACAACCACATTAGGCACGAACTTGATTTGTTACATTAAATAGTTATCTTTTATCCCTGGGGCATTAGCCATTGAATTATCAAAAAAGGCTACCTTGCAGATGAATATTGCTGAGTAGTTAACGTTTCATTCAGTATTATTTGTAAAAAAAATAAAATTATTTGTTATTCAATTATATATATATGAGAAAATAAAAATTTAATATTTACATAGCACACTTTAAACTATTATACCAATGCAATGCAATAAAACACAACAGCTCACAAAGTATGGATTGTAATATAAAACTAGGACAAATTGTATCTCAGCTCGTTTGTCCAGGGATTAAGCTAAAATTGGACCTCAAAAGCCCAATATCAAGCTGGGTTCTTGTTTGATCCTCAACATAAGTACGAGCCCAATATATACAAAGCACAAATTGTTGACAGAAGGCTAGGAAATGGTACGTCCAGTTCCCTAGGCTCACCACTGCAGGGCCATTCATCGTTGAAAGAAGATTTTAATCCTGACTCAAAGGAATACTAGCTATATACTTAACACCACTGTAAGCCTAATATGGTTGAGTTGAGCCTAGGTTTATAAATTTGTAAGCCTAGTATGAGGAGTATTTACACCCGTCGTTATTACTTCACCCTTCGAAATATGAAATTGAACCCTAAATTGCAAAATAATGGCTAAAACTTAGTCCAGGAGAATTTGAACGTCTCACCACCTTAAGTTTTTACTTGAATTATTCAGTTTTATACTAACTTTTAAAAAATATATAAATATTTCTGATTTTACCTTATGAAAAATATCCATCACTACACTCATTATTAAATTTTTATGACTATTGCACCAACACATTGCTTTCACTAATATGAATGTCGTAATAATATATAAATAAATAAGAAAAATTATATATATTATTTTTAATATTATTTATATTTCTAAAATAAAAATATTAAATAAATAGAATTAAAATAAAATATATTATTAATATTTATATATCATAATTTAAAATTTTATTATTAAAAAATAAAAATAAATAATTATTAAAAAAACACCGAAAATATAACGAGGTTATAGGGGAAGCTTTAAATCGCTTGGCCATTCGTGGTAGTTAGGGCTGTCAAACGGGCCGGATCGGGCTTAATCGGTCCGGGCCATTTTGGGTTAAGCACTTAAACGGGTCGGGTTGGGTTGACCCGTTTAATAAACGGGTTGATATTCTCAACCCTAACCCAACCCGTCGGGTTACAGGACTAAACGGGCCAGCCCGTTTATATTAAATAAATAAATAATTAATTAATTAATAATTAATAAATAATTATAATTTTTTTAAAAAAATTAATAAAA
>JAVXUL010130884.1:5768-15780 GCA_035590515.1 Trichilia minutiflora
ATATGATTTTCAACTCATTATACTTTCATATACAATTTCAAAAACCTTTTTGTAGCCCCGAATATAATCAATCCCCAGATGCAATGAAATGAACTTGGAGAAGATTTACTGATCAATGTTGCGGTGTAGAATTCACCAGAGCGTTGTGCCTCTTTGATGGACCAGACGGTGGTATTGGGGTTCCTTTAGGCAAGAAGTTGAACATCATCTCTTTATATTTAAAAGCAGTCTCATACTTTCTATTATGATCATCAAGCTGCACATCCTGTGAGTCCATGATAGAAACCTTCTCTTTTGCATTGATTTTCGAACCGGGTCGAATTGCAGAACATGAACTAACCATAAGAAGCAAAATGAGAAACAAAAGATACATAACTTTAAAATGAAGAGACGAAGAAGAAGAAGAAGAAGAAAAAGAAGAAGCCATTGAAAGAAATTGGTTTAGCTAGCTACCTAGAGTCGGGTTTAAGGAGAACCCAATTGAGAGAGAGAGGGGGAGAGAGAGACAATAATTCTATTCTTTTTTTAACGTGTCGCCAGATCTGTTCTTATATACATATATCTTCATGTGAAAAGAGAAAAAAGTTTAGCAAATTGGTAGGAAAAGGAAAGGAAACCATAGAGAAGAGAGATAGAAGTGAATTGCACGCTAACAACTATTGAATTTTTATATATTTTTTTCAATGTCAACGGTTGAAGTTAAAAATTGCAAGTATTTGGTGCCGGCTTAGACTTATAGATTTAAAAAATCCATCCTAATTCTTTTATTTTCAATTGGGTTTTTCTTTCGGGTTATTAGGTACAGTGCAAACAAAATTTTCTATGAAATTCAAGAAAATTTCTAAGAAATTAAGGATAACGTGTAGTTACGTTACATGAAATTTAGGCGCAAGATAATCGCGTTGTCCGCCAATTATAATTGTACACCTCATTTCTATATTAATCTCTGTAACATATCAACAACAAGAATGTTTGGCAAACTAGAAAATGATATTAATCATATCCATTTTCTTTTTAATTTAAAATTAAATTTTTTTTTTATTGTTGCCCTCTTTTTTCTTTGTTTGTCTTCGTTAGGTAATGTTGTCTAGGAGATACCACATTAAGATTTCTATAGTCGACAATTAATTGATGGGTAAATATAAATTAATGTTGTATGGATTGGACTATTATTGTGTATTAAATGGTTTATAATACTGTAATTAACAAATTTCGTGGTTATAAATTAAAGGTTGTAGAGAATATGATGGAGAATTAACCAACAAAACAAAATTAATTAATTAGTATTTCTTACGAATGACAGAGTCCTCTGTTCTGAAATGAATATTGTGGACTTACTCTGTTGTGAAAATGAAAGGAAACCATATTTGAGGAAAGACGAGTCTTTTTTTTGTTGTTGGAAAGGTCAAAATTGGCTACAAAAAAGGACAATTCTGCCTTCACAAAGATACTTTTACAAGAAAACCATAATTAGGCACGATAAGGATGAGTACGTGTACATTATATGTGCAATTTTCTTAGAAAAATCTTATTATTATTGATGATAAGAATTTTATCCATACAAATTAACGAAACAATAATAAATAATACTGTAATTAATTATAATATATAGACCCTAATGTCAATGTCAAGTATTGTTTTCATTTAAATATATATTTATTTATTATTTTATTAAATTTTAACCATAAATATTATATTAATATATTATATAATTGACTAAAAAAATAGATTTATGATATATAAATAAATCAATTATACTATCATCTCTCATGTTATCTTATAAATCTTTTATTTTATAAATTTTATCAAAATATTTATTATTTCTAGAATAATATTTTTAATATCAAAAAATTATAAACTTTGATTTGAGTTAATTACAATATTATAATTATAATTGATGTTTTAAAATTATAAAATCTTTTTTATTTATAAATAATTTTAAAAATTTTATAATTCTTCTTTTTTATCTTTTACTAATATATTTTCTTCATAATTAAAATAAAAAATAGTTTTACTATTTTCTAAAATTTTAATTTATTTTTCATATATATAAATTAATAGGTAATATCCTTCACATTATAGTTATTTTTATATTAATATTTTATTATTAAAACATATAATTTAATAGGAATTTTATTAAAAATCTATGTAAAAAAATTGCTTTACTAATATTTATTATAACTTTAAAATGTTAATATTTTTATCTCTAAAATATTTTATGTTTTCTCACGTGTTGACATAATTTTTATATGTGATAAACACATTTGTTTAATATATATTATTTTAAAAGAATATATTAGAGGATTGATGTATTTTCTTATCCTCGGGCTCAAGAGCTTGCTTCCCTTTTTAATTTATATCAAAGATTAGTTAAAATAGAGAAGTCACAATACTATATCTTAATTGATAGATTGATTTGTCGGATATTGAATCTTCTTGTTTTCATTGTCACCATAAAATAAGTGTTTTCACCTATGATCTTATTAAGACACCAATTTTGAGTAATTTTTTAGATTATATGATTATCTATATTAAGAGATAAATTACTGATACTATTGATTTAAATCTTATACTTAATGAATTCTATCGTTTAAAGTCTTGTTGGGTATAATTTTAGTAATATTTCTTATATTTGTATTATATATTTATCTTTTTATGATGTTATATTTATATTTTTAATTTTTATTTAAAAATATATTTTGAAACATCATGCTTATGAAGGTTTTTTTATTAGTCGTATATATATATTTTTTAAAATATAAGGTGGCTTTATGGTTAGTATGTTCCACCACATTATTGGTGAGATGGACTATTATTATTATTATTATTATTATTATTATTATTTTAAATATTTTTTTAAAATTTTATTTTTAGTATTACATTAATTTATATAAAAAATTTATACTTCTAATATTATTAGTATTGCATATAACTCAAAACTTTTGCTCAAATATTATTATAATTACTTTAACATGTTAAAAGAAGTTGGTTGGTATTCTTTTGTAATTACATGTGATCAAATCAAATGGATGATATCTATCTATATATTGATATTAGAAATACAATTTTTTTTTTATAAATTCTTTTACATAAATTAGATTATTTTATTATTATTGATTAATGATAATATAAAATTAATAGAGAGAGGGAGAGAGAGATATTTGACACCTTCGGCAACCCTTTCAATTCTAATATAATTTATTGCTATGGTTATAATTTCTTTGTATTAACTATGTATATAAAAAAATAAAGATATATATAATTTTAATCTCTCATATGTGATTCAATGATAAAGTTAATTGAAGAATGTTTGTATTGATCTCAAATTCAAATCATTAAGAATTTTGGTTGAAGTATCAACTAACTTAAATTATAGATTTTATTTAAATTATTCTTTTAAATATGATTATCTTATATTTATTTTCGATTCGATAAATTAAAATTTTATACCTATAAAAAAAATAAAAAGATAAATTAATTAAAAAATAGGGATATTTCTATAACCAAAATCCAAAAACAATTTTTTTTTTTACTATTTTTATATAATATATAAATGAAAAGAATATCTTTTGCGTGTGAAGCTCTTGTAAGAAACAAGCAGCTTCTTACCTGGGGTCCATTAATTAATACCTTTAGATAACTTTCAACTTGACATTGATAGACATATCCATGTGTCTATCCACATTTATATATTTATTTCCTAGTAGAAAATCTCAGTGTTTAACTGTAATCTTATGCTTCTTACGTTATTGAAAATTGCATTAGAAAATTAATAAACTTAGTTGTCAACTTATTAATCATCAAGAATTTATAATTATAAGAGAATTGAAATGACGCAAGGTGTTGAATTGTTGAACATGTGACGCTTGTTTTAGGAGGATTGCCTGTCCACCATTTGAATTTTATATTAGATTATATTAAATCAAGGTCGATGAATCGATATATCAACTTTATCATTTTGTTATCCACCTTTAGATTCAATCTTGAATACCTCATTGAGACCGACATTCGGAGCTTAAATGTAGTTAAATCGGAAACGTAGGAGGATGGAATGAAAGAAAATTAAAGAAAGGCAAAGCATTATTAAGAATTGATGGTCGAATTTTGAATTCAACAACTCCGTTTACTGTCATTAAAACGATACATGGATAGATGGATGGCTTCGTATCATGACTTATGGTGTAGAAAATTTGTCAAATAATATTTAATTATGTGCTGGGCTTCCTATGCAACTAGGGGTCGGCTTTTTATCTTTTATTATTGATTGAAATTAATTTAATTATTAATTTAAATAAGTTGAAATTGAATTCCCTGAAAAGAGTAGTCACTAAATTTTAAATCAATTTAAATATATTATTTTTTAAATTAATTTAAAAATTTTCAAATCAATTCAATTATTGATTTAAATCGATTTGGCTCGCCACCCCAAACAAGATCGTGGAAGAGAGTGGCAAATTTCGTATGCAATAGTCACTGGATCCACTGCATTAATGTTCATGGGTAGGGCGGTTAATCAGGTCGAATCAAATTTAATCTGTCCAAATTATTTTGGGTTAAATATTTAAACGAATCATATTGAATTGATCCGTTTAATAAACAAATTGATATTTTTAATCTTAATATAATTTGTTAGACTATCAAATTAAACAGGTCAGTTTATTTATATTAAATAAATAAATTAATTAAATAATTATAATTTTTTAAAAAATTTAAAAAATTAATAAAAAATAAAAATATTATAAATATATAATAACAAATATTTTTAATTTAATTTTTTAAAATTAAAATATTATTATTATAAATATATAAAAAATATTTAATTAAAAAATATTTTTAAATATTTAATTATTATAATTGAACTGACTCATTTAATCTGTGAATTAAAATAATCGATCTATTTAATCCACGAATCAAAAATCATTTATTCTAATTCTTTTATCTTGTGTGTTAAACGCATCTAACGTTATTAATAATTATATTTCTAAAATTTTCATTAAATGCATCCAACGTAATTAATAATATCTTGTAAGAAGTTATTGGATGGTATTTGTAAGAAGTTATTGGATGGTATGTTGTTTTAATAGAAAATAACCAAACCTCCCCAGCGTTGTGGATCTAATGATAAAAAATTATTTGAATGATTACTTTGGATAGACGTTGAATTTATATTACATATTGATTTATAATTTAAATAAAAGATTTTAATGATGAATTATTAAGTTAATATTTTTAAAATTTAATTTAATTTAATAATATTTAATCATTTTTATTATAGTATAATTGATAGTTAATTTATACCGTAGATAATTTTATTGATTTGATCTATAATTTAAGTTAAATAAATTAAAATTTTTTTGTATGAAAAAAAAATTGTTTTAGTAGATCACTTCACACGCTAATTTGTTTCATGATGCATGTAGCTAAAAACAATCAAATCAACAATTCTAAAGTTTCTGTGATTAATTAATTAATGGGACACTTCAAGAATGAATCAAATTTACTACGCTCCTACTATGATAATATATGATATGTATAGAAAAGTTGTGGATAATATTGGTAAAGTTTATAAATTAAAAAAAAAGAAGCTTTCAACTAAAATTTCTTTTGACTTTAACCATCAAATTGGCTCCTTCAAACATGAAAGGCTGAGCTAATGTATAATTTTACCAAGAGTTCAATTCATCAAATTTGTTTCTTAGTTTACATGTCAAACATTGTCTTGGTCACTATTAAATTTTTTTTTAAAAAAAAGTTTTAGTGAATCCATTTCACTATCAATAAAGTGACATGGATTAATTAATATATACCATCTCAATTTTAAACAAAATTTATATCCATTACACCGATCTCACAAAGTTGAGATGGTATTTTATTAATTTATTTTGCTGATAATTATATTTATTTGAAATAAATAAGAAACTGAAAATTTTGAACCCTCCAACTTTATTATTGTGAAATTTTGTCCCCTCAGCTCCATTTTTTCTCAAACTACAAATGCGTTTACTTAAATTGAATAAGTGTAATAATATCTTGTAATTATAAAATATGGTCGTATTAAAAACCTCGTTATTTAAATAATTATATTTATATTTGTAATTTAATATTTTTTATATATACAAATTCAATTTTATTTGAGTTAAGTTTATTTAAATTTTTGATAAATTTAAATAATTTAACTGTTTCATCAAATCGAATGTTCTAACTTTTCGAAGTTTATTTTAATTTATAAATGGATTAATATAATTTGTATACTTTATTTGACTCAATAGAAAATATAAACCCGACTGACTGTTTCATAAATAAAATTTTCTCAATAAATTATTGAGAAATGTTGTCTTTATATCTATCTGTTAAATATCATAATTATGATATGCAATTATAGTTAACATTATCCTGATAAACTTAATCATAGATATAGACGAGAAGATTTTTTCATAATTCAACTCTTATTTTTAAATATAACCTTTAGCAATAAACTGAGTTTTATAAGTCTCTACCTGTCTATTTTTATCAATCTTTCTCTTAAATATTCATTTATAGTTGATAAAAACTATTCTCTCTGATGAATTACGAAATGTCCAAACTTAATTTATGTGTATGGATTCTATTTTAAAATTCAGTACTTCTAGCCATTTTTCTAATTCTCTACCCAAAATGGCATCTTTATAGGCTCTTGGATCATCATTATTATCTGTGTCTCCCCTAAATAAGATTCGAAATCTTACTCATTGAAAAATCTATATCTCTCAGGGAGCATAGAAACCCTAATGGATTTTTGAGTTTGAACTGGGTTAATTGCTATAGAGGGTTGTTGATTAGACTCTCCAGCATCAGCATGATTAGCTCGAGTATTTAAAGACTCTTCTTTTAACTTGATTTTTCTACTTGTATCACCTTTTTCAAAAAAATTTTTTTTCAAGAAGTATGTATTCTTACTAATCAAAAATCTTTAATTAGAAAAAAAATGAAATAATATCCTAAATTATCTTTAAAATATCCTATAAATCAACTCATCTTTAATTTATCATCAAATTTGTCAGATCTAATATGCTTGATGTAAGTTAGACAATCTCAAACCTTCATATAATTAAGGTTGAGTGTCTTTTCACTCTATATCTCATACGGAGTTTTTTAGGCTAATTTTGACAGGACTCTATTTAGAATATGTGCAGCAGCTTATAAGGCATAACCCTATAAATATAATGGCAGGTATGTGAAACTCACTATCAATTGCATCACATTTAATAAGATACGATTTCTCTTCTCAGATATACCATTAAGTTGATATGTATAAGGAGGAGTCATTTGTGAGATGTTTTCATTCTCTTTCAAGAATTCTTGAAATTCAATACTTAAGTATTTGCTCTTACGATCTGATTGTAAAGTCTTAATACTCTTTTCTGTTTGTTTTTCAACTTCATTCTTGAATTTTTTGAGTTTTTGAAAGAATTTAGATTTGTATTTCATCAAATTCATATATCTATATCTAAACATTCTTCGATAAAAGTAATAAAGGACTCAAATCCTCTTCTGGTCGTTGTACTAAATGAACTACATATATCTATATATACGAGTTCTAATAGTTCTTTGGTCCTCTCATCTTTACTATTAAAGGGAGATTTAATCATTTTTTTTTGAAGATACGACTCACAAGTTGGATAAGATTTTGAACCCGATGAGATCAATGTCTTAATAGCTCTAAGCTGAGTCAGTCGTCTTTTTCTAATATGACCTAATATGTAATGCCACAAATATTTGGGATTTATATTAATACAAATTCTTTTATTAGAAATAGAAGAAACTAAATAACTATTATTCAAATAAAGAACATACAAATCATTTGTATTTCTAACTTTGCCAATTAATATATTTATTTTAATAAACTGTGCAAAATAACTATTATTACATAATAGAGAAATAGAAATAATGTTCTTTATAATGCTAGCTTTAATCTTAAAATATGTCTTGACTAGAATCTTAACTCACACGTTTTAATGACTTTTATAATAACAATTACTCTATTAGCCATCCGTAATATGATCTTATCGCGTGATAATACAGAACTATTTTACATTGCCTGTATAAAAACATAAATATTAGAAGTGACTACTGAATTTATAATCTATAAATTAATATCAGAGCTAACACTTAATTTATATTCAATTATAGGACAGATATTCAAACATCTTTTAGTCTTTTTAAAATTGTCGAGATAATTTAGATAGTTTCTCATTTAGTATCTGGCTGTCCCATAATGAAATTTTTTTTTTGGGTTTATATTTAAATATCTTAGGAGACTCAGCCTTCTTGATTTTTTTTCTTAGCTTTAACTTTTAGAGCTCGAGATACATATTGTGGTCGTTTACTAATTCTACTAGCAATAACTATATGAACATCTTCATATTCTTTTTTCATATTATTCTATTTATAAAACTTCTAAAGCTCATTGAGTAACTCTAGGAGAGTATGCTCAATTTGATTCAAATTATAATTAGTTATAAATAAATTATAATTAGTTATAAAGGGAAAGATTGAAGAATTAGATGCACATTGAGGCAGTTAGTCATGATCACACCCCAAATATCTAACTGTCTAATGATGTTAATCATCTTAATGATATGATTATTGGACGGGACACTCTCCCCTAGTATTATATTGAATAGGATAGCACACATCTCATATGTATTATCCATGAGTTTTTCCTATATAACTCTTATAGGGATTTTAGTATCTTATACATCGTCTTATGTTTCATTTATAACTTTCTATTCATAGAAGCCAATATATAGAGTCATACTCTACGACTATTGATGTGCCATTTATTAAATATGTCCTCCTCTTCCTAGGGAGTATCCATCTCTAATGATATGGGCATATACCCTAGATTTTTGAACTCAAAAACTATTCTTAAATTCCTTAACTAGTCCTTGAAATTTGATCATATAAGAATGTGATTATCTAACATCTTTTAAAAGATATTTGATGATGATATTTTGATTACTAGGAGAACTGAAAAGACATAGAAGAAAGTTTGTTAGTGTATTGAATTACGAAATAAATTCAATAATTGTATACATTTTAGAAAATATTATCACATAAACTCTCATTATCTAATTTAATTCCCACTCCCTAATATAGGATTTATACATTTTGTTAGATTTTAAAAAATTAGTAGAGAATTGAATTATCACATAAATCAATTGACCTTACATAATAAAAATTTTGGTCAATTAACTTTGACGAGTAAAGAACTCTTCTTTTCTGTATCACATATAGGACTCGATTCATTTACTTTGTCCTAATTTCAAACACCTCACATAATAAAAATCTTGGTATTCTACACTCTTTATATCAAAACCACTTTGCTTTTTCAAATAGTATTATCATCTTAATCTTATATAATAGAATCTTGGTTGAAATTAGAATACCATTAAGAACGAAATAAGCGTAATTTAAATATATAAACCTCATACCCCTCACATGATAGAAATCTTAAAGTAAAAAAATTTGTGTCAAAAAATTATTAGTTATCTCATAATAGGAGGTACGAAAATAATAATTGTTTAGGAAGACTCTCAAACTCTCGCTCACATCTCATATGATGACTCTCTTGATTTAGACAGTTTTCATAAAACTATCTATTAAGGCCAAGTACTTACACTGATAAATATTCATCATGTGAATAATTATCATCCCTTACACATACACACATACACTACACACACATATCACATATACACATGCATATGTGATATATGTGTAATAATTGTAAGACATACTACACTAACATCATTACCTACTAATTGAGGTTGGCATAATGTTTATTTAGACTATAGCTTGTGTAATATGAAACCTTAATGCAAGTAATATGATATGACGGTCATTTGTGACAAGGAGATCTCTAAGCGATCCTTTGTGCAGTTTTTTACTTTTTATTAGACATTATGAAGATCGTGGTCATTACTCTGACCTAGATGCTAGAAAGATGTGTTTTTCGCCTCCATTGACCTAG